>MCJB01053024.1:1722-21117 GCA_002018475.1 Nicotiana obtusifolia
GCCTAAAAATACCAAAAAATTAGGAACGATCATAGCGGGTCATTTTCACACATTCCTTAGTTCCATACCTAATGTACGGATAAATTCTACGGGGTCCGAGTCCGGATTCCCCGGGCCACGCCAAAAGTGTGGGCTCTAGCACACGTAAATATAAAAATCGGGCCGAGTTCTTGTTTTATTGCCTAAAAATACCAAAAAATGAGGAACGATCATTGCGGGTCGCTCTCACACGTTCCTTAGGTCCTTCCCTAATGTCCGGATAAATTTTATGGGGTCCGGGTCCGGATTCCCGGGGAACGCAAAAGGCGTGGGCAATAGCACACAAAAATATAAAAATCGGGCCGAGTTCTCATTTTATTGCCTAAAAATACAAAACAATGAGGAACGATCATAGCGGGTCACTTTCACACGTTCCAAAGGTACTTCCCTAATGTCCTTTTAAATTTTATGGGGTCCGGGACCGGATTCCCGAGGCCACGCCAAAAGCGTGGGCTATAGCACACGAAAATATCAGAATCGGGCCTAGTTCTCGTTTTTTTTATTGCCTAAAAATACCAAAAAATTAGGAACGATCATAGCGGGTCATTTTCACACATTCCTTAGGTCCTTAAATAATGTACGGATAAATTCTACGGGGTCCGGGTCCGGATTCCCCGGGCCACACCAAAAGTGTGGGCTATAGCACACGAAAATATAAAAATCGGGCCGAGTTCTCGTTTTATTGCCTAAAAATACCAAAAAATGAGGAACGATCATTGCGGGTCACTCTCACACGTTCCTTAGGTCCTTCCCTAATGTCCGAATAAATTTTACGGGCTCCGGGTTCGGATTCCCTGGGCCACGCCAAAAGCGTGGGCAACAACACACGAAAATATAAAAATCGGGCCGAGTTCTCATTTTATTGCCTAAAAATACCAAAAAATGAGGAACGATCATTGCGGGTCACATTCGCACGTTCCTTAGGTCCTTACCTAATGTCCGAATAAATTTTACGGGGTCCGGGTTCGGATTCCTTGGGCCACGCCAAAAGCGTGGGCTATAGCACACGAAAAAAATCAAAATCGGGCTGAGTTCTCGTTTTATTGCCTAAAAATACCAAAAAATGAGGAAGGGTCATTGCGGGTCACTTGCACACTTTGATTAGGTCCTTCACTAATGTCCGGATAAATTTTACGGGGTCCGGGTCCGGATTCCTTGGGCCACGCCAAAAGCGTGGGCTATAGCACACGAAAATATCAAAATCGGGCCGAGTTCTCGTTTTATTGCCTAAAAATAGCAAAAAATGAGGAACGGTCATTGCGGGTCGCTTGCACACGTTCCTTAGGTCCTTCCCTAATGTCCGAAAAATGCTACGGGGTCTGGGTTCGGATTCCCCGGGGCCACGCCAAAAGCGTGGGCTATAGCACACGTAAATATAAAAATCGGGCCGAGTTCTCGTTTTATTGCCTAAAAATACCAAAAAATGAGGAACGATCATTGCCGGTCCCTGTCACACGTTCCTTAGGTCCTTCCCTAATGTCCGAAAAATGCTACGGGGTCTGGGTTCGGATTCCCGGGGCCACGCCAAAAGCGTGATCTTTAGCACACGAAAATATCAAAATCGGGCCGAGTTCACGTTTCATTGCCTAAAAATACCAAAAAAGGAGGAACGGTCATTGCGGGTCGCTCGCACACATTCCTTAGGTTCTTCCCAAATGTTCGGATTAATTTTATGGGGTCCGAGTCCGGATTCCCGGGGCCACGCCAAAAGCGTGGGCTATAACACACGAAAATATAAAAATCGGGCCGAATTCTTGTTTTATTGCCTAAAATTACCATAAAATGGGGAACGGTCATCGCGGGTCGCTCTCACACGTTCCATAGGTCCTTACCTAATGTCCGGATAAATTCTACGGGGTCCGGTTCCGAATTTCCTGGGCCACGCCAAAAGCGTGGGCTATAGCACACGAAAATATAAAAATCGGGCCGAGTTCTCATTTTATTGTCTAAAAATACCAAAAAATGAGGAACGATCATTGCGGGTCACATTCACACGTTCCTTAGGTCCTTCCCTAATGTCCGAATTAGTTTTACGGGGTCCGGGTTTGGATTCCTTGGGCCACGCCAAAAGCGTGGGCTATAGCACACGAAAATATAAAAATGGGGCCGAGTTCTCATTTTATTGCCTAAAAATACAAAAAAATGAAGAACGATCATAGCGGGTCACTTTCACACGTTCCAAAGGTACTTCCCTAATGGGGTCCGGGTCCGGATTCCCGAGGCCACGCCAAAAGCGTGGGCTATATAGCACACGAAAATATCAGAATCGGGCCTAGTTCTCGTTTTTTTATTGCCTAAAAATACCAAAAAATTAGGAACGATCATAGCGGGTCATTTGCACACATTCCTTAGGTCCTTACCTAATGTCCGGATAAATTCTACGGGGTCCGGGTCCGGATTCCTGGGCCACGCCAAAAGCGTGGGCTATAGCACACGAAAATATAAAAATCGGGCCGAGTTCTCATTTTATTGCCTAAAAATACCAAAAAATGTGGAACGATCATAGCGGGTCACTTTCACACATTCCAAAGGTCATTCCCTGATGTCCTTTTAAATTTTATTGGGTCCGGGTCCGGATTCCCGAGGCCACGCGAAAAGCGTGGGCTATAGCACATGAAAATATCAGAATCGGGCCTAGTTCTCGTTTTATTGCCTAAAAATACCAAAAAATTAGGAACGATCATAGCAGGTTGTTTTCACACATTCCTTAGGTCCTTACCTAATGTAGGGATAAATTCTACGGGGTCCGGGTCTGGATTCCCCGGGCCACGCCAAAAGTGTGGGCCATAGCACACGTAAATATAAAAATCGGGCCGAGTTCTCGTTTTATTACCTAAAAATACCAAAAAATGAGGAACGATCATTGCGGGTCACTCTCACACGTTCCTTAGGTCCTTCTCTAATGTCCGAATAAATTCTACGGTGTCCGGGTTTGGATTCCCTGGGCTACGCCAAAAGCGTGGGCTACAACACACGAAAATATCAAAATCGGGCTGAGTTCACGTTTTATTGCCTAAAAATACCAAGAAAATAAGGAATGGTCATTGCGGGTCACTTTCACACGTTCCTTAGGTCCTTCACTAATGTCCGGATAAATTTTACGGGATCCGGGTTTTGATTCCCTGGGCCACGCCAAAAGTGTGGGCTATAGTACACGAAAATGTCAAAATCGGGCCGAGTTCTCATTTTATTGCCTAAAAATACCAAAAAAGGAGGAACGGTCACTGCGGGTCGCTACCACACATTCCTTAGGTCCTTTCCTAATGTCCGGATAAATTTTAGGGGGTCGGGGTCCGGATTCCCGGGGCCACGCAAAAAGCGTGCGCTATAGCACACGAAAATATCAAAATCGGGCCGAGTTCTCATTTTATTGCCTAAAAATACCAAAAAAGGAGAAACGGTCATTGCGGGTCGCTCTCACAAGTTCCTTAGGTCCTTACCTAATGTCCGGAAAAATTCTACGTGGTCCGGGTCCGGATTCCCTAGGCCACGCCAAAAGCTAGGGCTATAGCACACGAAAATATCAAAATCGGGCCGAATTCTTGTTTTATTGCCTAAAATTACCAAAAAATGGGGAACGGTCATTGCGGGTCGCTCTCACACGTTCCTTAGGTCCTTAATTAATGTTCAGATAAATTCTACGGGGTTCGGATCCGGATTCCCTGGGCCACGCCAAAAGCGTGGGCTATAGCGCACGAAAATATAAAAATCGAGCCGAGTTCTAATTTTATTGCCTAAAAATACCAAAAAATGAGGAACGATCATTGCGGGTCACATTCACACGTTCCTTACGTCCTTCCCTAATGTCCGAATAAATTTTACGAGGTCCGGGTTCTGATTCCCTGGGCCACGCCAAAAGCGTGGGCTATAGCACACGAAAATATCAAAATCGGGTCGAGTTCTCGTTTTATTGCCTAAAAATACCAAAAAAGGAGGAACGGTCATTGCGGGTCGCTCGCACACGTTCCTTATGTTCTTCCCTAATGTTCGGATTTATTTTATGGGGTCCGACTCCGGATTCCCGGGGCCACGCCCAAAGCGTGGGCTATAGCACACGAAAATATCAAAATCGGGTCGAATTCTTGTTTTATTGCCCAAAATTACCAAAAAATGGGGAACGGTCATTGCGGGTCGCTCTCACACGTTCCTTAGGTCCTTACCTGATGTCCGAATAAAGTCCGGGTTTTGATTGCCTGGGCCACGCCAAAATTGTGGGCTATAGCACTCGAAAATATAAAAATCGGGCCGAGTTCTCATTTTATTGCCTAAAATTACCAAAAATGGGGAACGGTCATTGCGGGTCGCTGTCACACGTTCCTTAGGTCCTTACCTAATGTCCGGATAAATTCTACGGGGTCCGGGTTCGGATTCCCTGGGCCACGCCAAAAGTGTGGGCTATAGCACACGAAAATATCAAAATCAGGCCGAGTTCCCGTTTTATTGCCTAAAAATACCAAAAAATGAGGAACGGTCATTGCGGGTTGCTTGCCCACGTTCCTTAGGTCCTTAACTAATGTCCGGATAAATTTTACGGGGTCCGGGTTCGGATTCCCTGGGCCACGCCAAAAGCGTGGGCTATAGCACACGAAAATATCAAAATCGGGCCGAATTCTTGTTTTATTGCCTAAAATTACCAGAAAATGGGGAACGCTCATTGCGGGTCGCTCTCACACGTTCCTTAGGTCTTACCTAATGTCTGGATCCGGATTCCCTGGGCCACGCCAAAAGCGTGGGCTTTAGCACACGAAAATATAAAAATCGAGGCGAGTTCTCATTTTATTACCTAAAAATACCAAAAAATGAGGAACTATCATTGCGGGTCACTTTCACACGTTCCTTAGGTCCTTCCCTAATGTCCGGATAAATTTTATGGGGTCCGGGTTCGGATTCCCTGGGCCACGCCAAAAGCGTGGGCTATAGCACACGAAAATATCAAAATCGGGCCGAGTTCTCGTTTTATTGCCTAAAAATACCAAAAAAGGAGGAACGGTCATTGCGGGTCGCTCGCACACGTTCCTTAGGTTCTTCCCTAATGTCCGGATTAATTTTATGGGGTCCGACTCCGGATTCCCGGGAGCGTGGGCTATATAGCACACGAAAATATCAAAATCGGGTCGAATTCTTGTTTTATTGCCTAAAATTACCAAAAAATCGGGAACGGTCATTGCGGGTCACTCTCACACGTTCCTTAGGTCCTTACCTGATGTCCGAATAAATTATACGGGGTCCGGGTCCGGATTCCCTGGGCCACGCCAAAAGCGTGGGCTATAGCACTCGAAAATATAAAAATCGGGCCGAGTTCTCATTTTATTGCCTAAAATTACCAAAAATGGGGAACGGTCATTGCGGGTCGCTCTCACACGTTCCTTAGGTCCTTACCTAATGTCCGGATAAATTCTACTGGGTTTGAATTCCCTGCGCCACGCCAAAAGCGTGGGCTATAGCACACGAAAATATCAAAATCAGGCCGAGTTCTCGTTTTATTGCCTAAAAATACCAAAAAATGAGGAACGGTCATTGCGGGTTGCTTGCACACGTTCCTTAGGTCCTTAACTTATGTCCGGATAAATTTTACGGGGTCCGGGTTCGGATTCCCTGGGCCACGCCAAAAGCCTGGGCTATAGCACACAAAAATATCAAAATCGGGCCGAATTCTTGTTTTATTGCCTAAAATTACCAAAAAATGGGGAACGCTCATTGCGGGTCGCTCTCACACGTTCCTTAGGTCTTACCTAATGTCCGGATAAATTCTACGGGGTCCGAGTCTGGATTCCCTGGGCCACGCCAAAAGCGTGGGCTTTAGCACACGAAAATATAAAAATCGAGCCGAGTTCTCATTTTATTACCTAAAAATACCAAAAAATGAGGAACGATCATTGCTGGTCACTTTCACACGTTCCTTAGGTCCTTCCCTAATGTCCGAATAAATTTTACGGGGTCCGGGTTCGGATTCCCTGGGCCACGCCAAAAGCGTGGGCTATGGCACACGAAAATATCAAAATCAGGCCGAGTTCTCGTTTTATTGCCTAAAAATACCAAAAAATGAGGAACGGTCATTGCGGGTCGCTTGTACACGTTCCTTAGGTCCTTAACTAATGTACGGATAAATTTTACGGGGTCCGGGTTCGAATTCCCTGGGCCACGCCAAAAGCGTGGGCTATAGCACACGAAAATATCAAAATCGGGCCGAGTTTTCGTTTTATTGCCTAAAAATACAAAAAAAGGAGGAACGGTCATTACGGGTCGCTCACACACGTTCCTTAGGTTCTTCCCTAATGTCCGGATTAATTTTATGGGGTCCGAGTCCGGATTCCCGAGGCCACGCCAAAAGCCTGGGCTATAGCACACGAAAATATCAAAATCGGGCCGAATTCTTGTTTTATTGCCTAAAATTACCAAAAAATGGGGAACGTTCATTGCGGGTTGCTCTCACACGTTCCTTAGGTCCTTACCTAATGTCCGGATAAATTCTACAGGGTCCGGGTCCGGATTCCCTGGGCGACGACAAAAGCGAGGGCTATAGCACTCGAAAATATAAAAATCGGGCCGAGTTCTCATTTTATTGCCTAAAATTACCAAAAATGGGGAGCGGTCATTGTGTGTCGCTCTCACACATTCCTTAGGTCCTTACCTAATGTCCGAATAAATTCTACGGGGTCCGGGTTCGGATTCCCTGGGCCACGCCAAAAGCGTGGGCTATAGCACACGAAAATATCAAAATCAGGCCGAGTTCTTGTTTTGTTGCCTAAAAATACCAAAAAATGAGGAACGGTCATTGTGGGTCACTTTCACACGTTCCTTAGGTCCTTAACTAATGTCCGGATAATTTTACGGGGTCCGGGTTCAGATTCCCTGGGCCACGCCAAAAGCGTGGGCTATAGCACACGAAAATATCAAAATCGGGCTGAGTTCTCGTTTTATTGCTTAAAAATACCAAAAAACGAGGAACGGTCATTGCGGGTCCCTCGCACAGGTTCCTTAGATTCTTCCCTAATGTCCGAATTAATTTTATGGGGTCCGAGTCCGGATTCCCGGGGCCATGCCAAAAGCGTGGGCTATAGCACACGAAAATATCAAAATCAGGCCGAGTTCTTGTTTTGTTGCCTAAAAATACCAAAAAATGAGGAACGGTCATTGTGGGTCACTTTCACACGTTCCTTAGGTCCTTAACTAATGTCCGGATAATTTTACGGGGTCCGGGTTCAGATTCCCTGTGCCACGCCAAAAGTGTGGGCTATAGCACACGAAAATATCAAAATCGGGCCGAGTTTTCGTTTTATTGCCTAAAAATACAAAAAAAGGAGGAACGGTCATTACGGGTCGCTCACACACGTTCCTTAGGTTCTTCACTAATGTCCAAATTAATTTTATGGGGTCCGAGTCCGGATTCCCGGGGCCATGCCAAAAGCGTGGGCTATAGCACACGAAAATATCAAAATCGGGCCGAGTTCTCGTTTTATTGCCTAAAAATACCAAAAAATGAGGAACGGTCATTGCGGGTCGCTTCCACACGTTCCTTAGGTCCTGCACTAATGTCCGGATAAATTTTACGGGGTCCGGGTTCGGATTCCCTGGGCCACGCCAAAAGCGTGGGCTATAGCACACGAAAATATCAAAATCGGGTCAAGTTCTCGTTTTATTGCCTAAAAATTCCAAAAAAGGAGGAAAAGTCATTGCGGGTCGCTCGCACACGTTCCTTAGGTTCTACCCTAATGTCCGGATTAATTTTATGGGGTCCGAGTCCGAATTCCCGGGGCCACGCCAAAAGCTTGGGCTATAGTACACGAAAATATCAAAATCGGGCCGAATTCTTGTTTTATTGCCTAAAATTACCAAAAAATGGGGAACGGTCATTGTGGGTCGCTCTCACACGTTCCTTAGGTCCTTACCTAATGTCCTGATAAATTCTACGGGGTCCGGGTCCGGATTCCCTGGGCCACGCCAAAAGCGTGGGATATAGCACTCGAAAATATAAAAATCGGGCCGAGTTCTAATTTTATTGCCTAAAATTACCAAAAATGGGGAACGGTCATTGCGGGTTGCTCTCACACGTTTCTTAGGTCCTTACCTAATGTCCGGATAAATTCTACGGGGTCCGGGTTCAGATTCCCTGGGCCACGCCAAAAGCGTGGGCTATAGCACACGAAAATATCAAAATCAGGCCGAGTTCTCGTTTTATTGCCTAAAAATACCAAAAAATGAGGAACGGTGATTGTGGGTCACTTGAACACGTTCCTTAGGTCCTTAAGTAATGTCCCGATATATTTTACGTGGTCCGGGTTCGGATACCCTGGGCCACGCCAAAAGCGTGGGCTATAGCACACGAAAATATCAAAATACGGCCGAGTTCTCGTTTTATTGCCTAAAAATACCAAAAAAGGAGGAACGGTCATTGCGGGTCACTCGCACACGTTCCTTAGGTTCTTCCCTAATGTCTGAATTAATTTTATGGGGTCCGAGTCCGGATTCCCGGGGCCACGCCAAAAGCGAGGGCTATAGCACACGAAAATATCAAAATCGGGCCGAATTCTTGTTTTATTGCCTAAAATTACCAAAAAATGGGGAACGCTCATTGCGGGTCGCTCTCACACGTTTCTTAGGTCCTTAACTAATGTCCGGATAAATTCTACAGGGTCTGAGTCCGGATTCCCGGGGCCACGCCAAAAGCGTGGGCTATAGCACACGAAAATATAAAAATTGGGCCGAGTTCTCATTTTATTGCCTAAAAATACCAAAAAAAGAGGAACGATCATTGCGGGTCACTTTCACAAGTTCCGTAGGTCCTTACCTAATGTCCGAATAAATTTTACGGGGTCCGGGTTCGGATTCCCTGGGCCACCCCAAAAGCGTGGGCTATAGAACACGAAAATATCAAAATCAGGCCGAGTTCCCGTTTTATTGCCTAAAAATACAAAAAAATGAGGAACGGTCATTGCGGGTCACTTGCACACGTTCCTTAGGTCCTTCAATAATGTACGGATAAATTTTACGGGGTGCGGGTTCGGATTCCCAGGGCCACGCCAAAAGCGTGGGCTATAGCACACGAAAATATCAAAATCGGGCCGAATTCTTGTTTTATTGCCTAAAAATACCAAAAAAGGAGGAACGGTCATTGCGGGTCGCTCGCACACGTTCCATAGGTTCTTACCTAATGTCCGAATTAATTTTATGGGGTCCGAGTCCGGATTCCCGGGGCCACGCCAAAAGTGTGGGCTATAGCACACGAAAATATAAAAATCGGGCCGAGTTCTCGTTTTATTGCCTTAAAATACCAAAAAATGAGGAACGCTCATTACGGGTCACTTGCAAACGTTCCTTAGGTCCTTCACTAATGTCCGAATAAATTTTACGGGGTCGGGGTTCGGATTCCCTGGGCCACGACAAAAGCGTGGGCTATAGCACACGAAAATATCAAAATCGGGCTGAGTTCTCGTTTTATTGCCTAAAAATACCAAAAAAGGAGGAACGGTCATTGCGGGTCGCTCGCACACGTTCCTTAGGTTCTTTCCTAATGTCTGGATTAATTTTATGGGGTCCGAGTCCGGATTCCCGGGGCCACGCCAAAAGCGTGGGCTATAGCACATGAAAATATAAAAATCGGGCCGAGTTCTTGTTTTATTGCCTAAAATTACCAAAAAATGGGGAACGGTCATTGCGGGTCGCTCTCACACGTTCCTTAGGTCCTTACCTAATGTTCGGATAAATTCTACTGGGTCCGGGTCCGGATTCCCTGGGCCACGCCAAAAGCGTGGGCTATAGCACTCGAAAATATAAAAATCGGGCCGAGTTCTGATTTTATTGCCTAAAATTACCAAAAAATGAGGAACAATTATCACGGGTAACTTTCACATGTTCCTTAGGTCCTTCCCTAATGTCCGAATAAATTTTACGGGGTCCGGGTTCGGATTCCCTGGGCCACGCCAAAAGTGTGGGCTATAACACACGAAAATATCAAAATCGGGCTGAGTTCTCGTTTTATTGCCTAAAATACCAAAAATTGAGGAACGATCATAGCGGGTCGCTTTCACACGTTCCTTAAGTCCTTACCTAATGTCCGGATAAATTCTACTGGGACCGGGTCCGGATTCCCTGGGCCACGCCAAAAGCATGGTCTATAGCACACGAAAATATCAAAATCGGGCCGAGTTCTCGTTTTATTGCCTAAAAATACCGAAAAATGAGGAAAATATCAAAATCGGGTCGCTCCCACATGTTCCATAGGTCCTTTCCTAATGTCCGGATAAATTTTATAGGTTCGGGGTCCAGATTCCAGGGGCCACGCCAAAAGCGTGGGCTATAGCACACGAAAATATCAAAATCGAGCCGAGTTATTGTTTTATTGCCTAAAATACCAAAAAATGAGGAACGATCATAGAGGGTTACTTTCACACGTTCCTTAAGTCCTTAACTAATGTCCGGATAAATTCTACTGGGACCGGGTCCGGATTCCCAGGGCCACGCCAAAAGCGTGGGCTATAGCATACGAAAATATCAAAATCGAGCCGAATTCTGGTTTTATTGGCTTAAATTACCAAAAAATGAGGAACGGTCATTGCGGGTCGCTCTCACACATTCCATTGGTCCTTTCCTTATGTCCGGATAAATTTTAAAGGGTCCGGGTCCAAATTCCCGGGGCCACGCCAAAAGCGTTTGCTATAGCACACGAAAATATCAAAATCGGGCCGAGTTATTGTTTTATTGCCTAAAATACCAAAAAATGAGGAACGATCATAGCGGGTAGCTTTCAAACGTTCCTTAGGTCCTTAACTAATGTCCGGATAAATTCTACTGGGTCCAGGTCCGGATTCCCTGGGCCACCCCAAAAGCGTGGGCTATAGCACACGAAAATATCAAAATCGGGCCGAGTTCTCGTTTTATTGCCTAAAAATACCGAAATATGAGGACGATCATAGCAGGTCACTTTCACACGTTCCGTAGGTCCTTTCCTAATGTACGTTTAAATTTTATGGGGTTCGGGTCCGGATTCCAGGGGCCACGCCAGCGTGGGCTATAGCACACGAAAATATCAAAATAGGGCCAAGTTCTCGTTGTATTGTCTAAAAATACCAAAAAATGAGGAACGGACATTGCGGGTCGCTCGGACACGTTCCTTAGGTCCTTCCCTAATGTTCGGATAAATTTTATGGGGTCCAAGTCCGGATTCCCTGGGCCACGCCAAAAGCGTGGGCTATATATAGCACACGAAAATATCAAAATCGGGCCGAATTCTAGTTTTATTGGCTTAAATAAAAAAAAAATGAGGAATGGTTATTTCGGGTCGCTCTCACATGTTCCATAGGTCCTTTCCTAATGTCCGGATAAATTTTATAGGGTCGGGGTCCAGATTCCAAGGGCCCCGCCAAAAGCGTGGGATATAGCACACGAAAATATCAAAATCAGGCCGAGTTATTGTTTTATTGCCTAAAATACCAAAAAATGAGGAACGATTATAGCGGGTCGCTTTCACACGTTCCTTAAGTCCTTACCTAATGTCCGGATAAATTCTACTGGGACCGGGTCCGGATTCCCTGGGCCACGCCAAAAGCGTGGGCTATAGCACACGAAAATATCAAAATCGGGCCGAGTTCTCGTTTTATTGCCTAAAAATACCAAAAAATGAGGAACAATCATTCCGGGTCGCTCTCACATGTTCCATAGGTCCTTTCCTAATGTCCGGATAAATTTTATAGGGTCGGGGTCCAGATTCCAAGGGCCCCGCCAAAAGCGTGGGATATAGCACACGAAAATATCAAAATCAGGCCGAGTTATTGTTTTATTGCCTAAAATACCAAAAAATGAGGAACGATTATAGCGGGTCGCTTTCACACGTTCCTTAAGTCCTTACCTAATGTCCGGATAAATTCTACTGGGACCGGGTCCGGATTCCCTGGGCCACGCCAAAAGCGTGGGCTATAGCACACGAAAATATCAAAATCGGGCCGAGTTCTCGTTTTATTGCCTAAAAATACCGAAATATGAGGACGATCATAGCAGGTCACTTTCACACGTTCCGTAGGTCCTTTCCTAATGTACGTTTAAATTTTATGGGGTTCGGGTCCGGATTCCAGGGGCCACGCCAGCGTGGGCTATAGCACACGAAAATATCAAAATAGGGCCAAGTTCTCGTTGTATTGTCTAAAAATACCAAAAAATGAGGAACGGACATTGCGGGTCGCTCGGACACGTTCCTTAGGTCCTTCCCTAATGTTCGGATAAATTTTATGGGGTCCAAGTCCGGATTCCCTGGGCCACGCCAAAAGCGTGGGCTATATATAGCACACGAAAATATCAAAATCGGGCCGAATTCTAGTTTTATTGGCTTAAATAAAAAAAAAATGAGGAATGGTTATTTCGGGTCGCTCTCACATGTTCCATAGGTCCTTTCCTAATGTCCGGATAAATTTTATAGGGTCGGGGTCCAGATTCCAAGGGCCCCGCCAAAAGCGTGGGATATAGCACACGAAAATATCAAAATCAGGCCGAGTTATTGTTTTATTGCCTAAAATACCAAAAAATGAGGAACGATTATAGCGGGTCGCTTTCACACGTTCCTTAAGTCCTTACCTAATGTCCGGATAAATTCTATGGGGTACGAGTCCGGATTCTCTGGGCCACGCCAAAAGCGTGGGCTATAGCACACGAAAATATCAAAATCGGGCCGAGTTCTCGTTTTATTGCCTAAAAATACCAAAAAATGAGGAACAATCATTCCGGGTCGCTCTCACATGTTCCATAGGTCCTTTCCTAATGTCCGGATAAATTTTATAGGGTCGGGGTCCAGATTCCAGGGGCCACGCCAAAAGCGTGGGCTATAGCACACGAAAATATCAAAATCGAGCCGAGTTATTGTTTTATTGCCTAAAATACCAAAAAATGAGGAACGATCATAGCGGGTCACTTTCACACGTTCCTTAAGTCCTTACCTAATGTCCGGATAAATTCTACCGGGACCGGGTCCGGATTCCCTGGGCCACGCCAAAAGCGTGGGCTATAGCACACGAAAATATCAAAATCGGGTTGTGTTCTCGTTTTATTGCCTAAAAATACCGAAAAATGAGGAACAATCATTGCGGGTTGCTTTCACATGTTCCCTAGGTCCTTACCTAATGTCCGGATAAATTTTACGGTGTCTGGGTTCGGATTCGCTGGGCCACGCCCAAAGCGTGGGCTATAGCACACGAAAATATAAAAATCTGGCCGAGTTCTCGTTTTATTGCCTAAAAATACCAAAATATGAGGACGATCATAGCGGGTCACTTTCACACGTTCCTTAGATCCTTTCCAAATGTACGTTTAAATTTTATGGGGTTCGGGTCCGGATTCCCGGGGCCACGCCAGCGTGGGCTATAGCACACGAAAATATCAAAATCGGGCCTAGTTCTCATTTTATTGTCTAAAAATACCAAAAAATGAGGAACGGACATTGCGGGTCGCTCGCACACGTTCCTTAGGTCATTTCCTAATGTTCGGATAAATTTTATGGGGTACGAGTCCGGATTCTCTGGGCCACGCCAAAAGCATGGGCTATAGCACACGAAAATATCAAAATCGGGCCGAGTTCTCATTTTATTGCCTAAAAATACCGAAAAATGAGGAAATATCATTGCGGGTCGCTTTCACATGTTCCTTAGGTCCTTACCTAATGTCCGGATAAATTTTATGGGGTCCAAGTCTGGATTCCCGGGCCACACCAAAAGTGTGGGCTATAGCACACGAAAATTTCAAAATCGGGCCTAGTTCTCGTTTAATTGCCTAAAAATACTAAAATATGAGGAATGATCATAGCGGGTTGCTTTCACATGTTCCTTAGGTTCTTCCCTAATGTCCGAATAAATTTTATGAGGTCCGGGTCCGTATTCCCGGGGCCACGCCAAAAGCGTGGGCTATAGCACACGAAAATATCAAAATCGGGCCGAGTGCTCATTTTATTGCCTAAAAATACCGAAAAATGAGGAAATATCACTGCGGGTCGCTTTCACATGTTCCTTAGGTTCTTCCCTAATGTCCGAATAAATTTTATGAGGTCCGGGTCCGTATTCCCGGGGCCACGCCAAAAGCGTGGGCTATAGCACACGAAAATATCAAAATCGTGCCTAGTTCACGTTTTATTGCCTAAAAATACCAAAAAATGAGGAACAATCATAGCGGGTCGCTTTCACACGTTCCTTAGGTTCTTACCTAATGTACGGAGAAATTCTAGTGGGTCCGGGTCTGGATTCCTTGGGCCAAGCCAAAAGCGTGGGCTATAACACACGAAAATATCAAAATCGGGCCGAGTTCTCATTTTATAGCCTAAAAATACCGAAAAATGAGGAAAAATAATTGCGGGTCGCTTTCACATGTTCCTTAGGTCCTTCCCTAATGTCCGGATATATTTTATGGGGTCCAAGTCTGGATTCCCGGGCCACACCAAAAGTGTGGGCTATAGCACACGAAAATATCAAAATCGGGCCTAGTTCACGTTTTATTGCCTAAAAATACCAAAATATGAGGAATAATCATAGTGGGTCTCTTTCACATGTTCCTTAGGTCCTTCCCTAATGTCCGAATAAATTTTATAAGGTCCAGGTCCGGATTCCCGGGGCCACGCCAAAAGCGTGGGCTATAGCACACGAAAATATCAAAATCGGGCCTAGTTCAAGTTTTATTGCCTAAAAATACCAAAAAATGAGGAACGATCATAGCAGGTCGCTTTCACATGTTCCTTAAGTCCTTACCTAATTTTCGGACAAATTCTACGGGGTCCGGGTCTGGATTCCTTGGGCCACGCCAAAAGCGTGGGCTATAGCACACGAAAATATCAAAATCGGGCCGAGTTCTCATTTTATTGCCTAAAAATACCAATAAATGAGGAACGGTCATTGAGGGTTGCTCGTACATGTTCCTTAGGTCCTTCCCTAATGTCCGAATAAATTTTATGGGGTCCAAGTCCGGATTCCCAGGGCCACGCCAAAAGCGTGAGCTATAGCACACGAAAATATCAAAATCGGGCCGAATTCTGGTTTTATTGGCTTAAATTACCAAAAAATGAGGAAAGGTCATTGCAGGTCGCTCTCACACATTCCATAGGTCCTTTCCTAATGTTCGGATAAATTTTAAAGGGTCCGGGTCCAGATTCCCGGGGCCACGCCAAAAGGGTGGGCTATAGCACACGAAAATATCAAAATCTGGCCGAGTTATGGTTCTATTGCCTAAAAATACCAAAAAATGAGGAACAGTCATTGCGGGTCGCTCTCACATGTTGCTTAGGTTCTTCCCTAATGTTGGGATAAATTCTAATGGGTCCGGGTCTGGATTCCCGGGGCCACGCCAAAAGCGTGGGCTATAGCACACGAAAATATCAAAATCGGGCCTAGTTCTCGTTTTATTGCCTAAAAATACCAAAAAATGAGGAACCATCATATTGGGTTGCTTTCACACGTTCCTTAGGTCCTTACCTAATGTCCGTATAAATTCTACGGGGTCCGGGTTCGGATTCCCTGGGCAACGCCAAAAGCGTGGGCTATGGCACACGAAAATATCAAAATCGGGCCGAGTTCTCAATTTATTGCCTAAAAATACCAATAAATGAGGAACGGTCATTGCGGGTCGCTCGCACACATTCCTTAGGTCCTTCCCTAATGTCTGGATAAATTTTATGGGGTCCAAGTCAGGATTCCCGGGGCCACGCCAAAAGCGTGGGCTATAGCACACGAAAATATCAAAATCGGGCCGAATTCTGGTTTTATTGGCTTAAAATACAAAAAAATGAGGAACGGTCATTGCGGGTCGCTCTCACACGTTCCATAGGTCCTTTCCTAATGTCCGGATAAATTTTAAAGGTTCCGGTTCCAGATTCCCGGGGCCACGCCAAAAGCGTGGCCTATATAGCACACGAAAATATCAAAATCGGGCCGAGTTATGGTTTTATTGCCTAAAATACCAAAAAATGAGGAACGGTCACTGCGGGTCACTTTCACACGTTCCTTAGGTCCTTCCCTAATGTCTGGATAAATTTTATGGGGTCCAAGTCAGGATTCCCGGGGCCACGCCAAAAGCGTGGCCTATATAGCACACGAAAATATCAAAATCGGGCCGAGTTATGGTTTTATTGCCTAAAATACCAAAAAATGAGGAACGGTCATTGCGGGTCGCTCTCAGACGTTGCTTAGGTCCTTCCCTATTATCTGGATATATTTTATGGGGTCCGGGTCCGGATTTCCGGGGCCATGCCAAAAGCGTGGGCTATACCACACGAAAATATAAAAATCGGGCCTAGTTCTCGTTTTATTGCCTAAAAACACAAAAATATGAGGAACGATCATAGCGGGTCACTTTCACACGTTCCTTAGGTCCTTTCCTAATATACGGATAAATTTTATGGGGTCCGGGTCCGGATTCCCGTGGCGACGCCAAAAGCGTGGGCTATAGCACACGAAAATATCAAAATCGGGCCTAGTTCTCGTTTTATTGCCTAAAAATACCAAAAAATGAGGAACGATCATAGCGGGTCGCTTTCACACGTTCCTTAGGTCCTTCCCTAATGTCCGGATAAATTTTACGGGGTCCGGGTCCAGATTCCCTGGGCCACGCCAAAATCGTGGGCTATAGCACACGAAAATATCAAAATCGGGTCGAGTTCTGGATTTATTGCCTTAAAACACCAAAAAATAAGGAACGATCATTGTGGATCGCTTTCACACGTTCCTTAGGTCCTTCCCTAATGTCCGAATAAATTTTACGGGGTCCGGGTCGGATTCCCTGGGCCACGCCAAAAGAGTGGGCTATAGCACACGAAAATATCAAAATCGGGCCGAGTTCTCATTTTATTGCATAAAAATACCGAAAAATGAGGAACGGTCATTGCGGATCACTCGCACATCTTCCGTAGGTCCTTCCCTAATGTCCGGATAAATTTTATGGGGTCCGAGTCCGGATTCCCGAGGCCACGCCAAAAGCGTGGGCTATATCACACGAAAATATCAAAATCGGGCCTAGTTCTCGTTTTATTGCCTAAAAATACCAAAAAATGAGGAACGATCATAGCGGGTCGCTTTCACACGTTCCTTAGGTCCTTACCTAATGTCCGGAAAAATTCTACGGGGTCCGGGTCTGGATTCCTTGGGCCACGCCAAAAGCGTGGGCTATAGCACACGAAAATATCAAAATCGGGCCGAGTTCTCATTTTATTGCCTAAAAATACCGAATAATGAGGAAAAATCATTGCAGGTCGCTTTCACATGTTTCTTAGGTCCTTCCCTAATGTCCGGATAAATTTTATGGGCTCCAAGTCTGGATTCCCTGGCCACACCAAAATCGGGCCTAGTTCTTGTTTTATTGCCTAAAAATACCAAAATATGAGGAATGATCATAGAGGGTTGCTTTCACATGTTCCTTAGGTTCTTCCCTAATGTCCGAATAAATTTTATGAGGTCCGGGTCCGTATTCCCGGGGCCACGCCAAAAGCGTGGGCTATAGCACACTAAAATATCAAAATCGATCCTAGTTCTCGTTTTATTGCCCAAAAATACCAAAAAATGAGGAACGATCATAGCGGGTCGCTTTCACACGTTCCTTAGGTCCTTCCCTAATGTCCGGAAAAATTCTATGGGGTCCGGGTCTGGATTCCTTGGGCCACGCCAAAAGCGTGGGCTATAGCACACGAAAATATCAAAATCGGGCCGAGTTATGGTTTTATTGCCTAAAAATACCAAAAAATGAGAAACGGTCATTGCGTGTCACTCTGACACGTTGCTTAGGTCCTTACATAATGTCCGGATATATTTTATGGGGTTCGGGTCCGGATTCCCAGGGCCACGCCAAAAGCGTGGGCTATAGCACACGAAAATATAAAAATCGGGCTTAGTTCTCATTTTATTGCATAAAAATACCAAAATATGAGGATTGATCATAGCGGGTCACTTTCACACGTTCCTTAGGTCCTTCCCTAATGTCCGGATATATTTTATGGGGTCCGGGTCCGGATTCCCGGGGCCACTCCAAAAGCGTGGGCTATAGCACACGAAAATATCAAAATCGGGCCTAGTTCTGGATTTATTGTCTAAAAACACCAAAAAATAAGGAACGATCATTGAGGATCGCTTTCACACGTTCCTTAGGTCCTTCCCTAATGTCCGAATAAATTTTACGGGGTCCGGATTTGGATTCCCTGGGCCACGCCAAAAGAGTGGGCTATAGCACACGAAAATATCAAAATCGGGCTGAGTTCTCGTTTAATTGCCTAAAAATACCAAAAAATGAGGAACGATCATTGCGGATCGCTCGCACATCTTCCTTAGGTCCTTCCCTAATGTCCGGATAAATTTTATGGGGTCCGAGTCCGGATTCCCGGGGCCACGCCAAAAGCGTGGGCTATATCACACGAAAATATCAAAATCGGGCCTAGTTCTCATTTTATTGCCTAAAAATACCAAAAAATGAGGAACGATCATAGCGGGTCGCTTTCACACGTTCCTTAGGTCCTTACCTAATGTCCGAAAAAATTCTACGGGGTCCGGGTCTGGATTCCTTGGGCCACGCCAAAAGCGTGGGCTATAGCACACGAAAATATCAAAATCGGGCCGAGTTCTCATTTTATTGCCTAAAAATACCGAGAAATGAGGAAAAATCATTGCGGGTCGCTTTCACATGTTCCTTAGGTCCTTCCCTAATGTCCGGATAAATTTTATGGGTCCAAGTCTGGATTCCCGGGCCACACCAAAAGTGTGGGCTATAGCACACGAAAATATCAAAATCGGGCCTAGTTCTGGATTTATTGTCTAAAAACACCACAAAATAAGGAACGATCATTGCGGATCGCTTTCACACGTTCCTTAGGTCCTTCCCTAATGTCCGAATAAATTTTACGGGGTCCGGGTTCGGATTCCCGGGGCCACGCCAAAAGCGTGGGCTATAGCACACTAAAATATCAAAATCGATCCTAGTTCTCGTTTTATTGCCCAAAAATACCAAAAAATGAGGAACGATCATAGCGGGTCACTTTCACACGTTCCTTAGGTCCTTCCCTAATGTCCGGATATATTTTATGGGGTCCGGGTCTGGATTCCTTGGGCCACGCCAAAAGCGTGGGCTATAGCACACGAAAATATCAAAATCGGGCCGAGTTCTCATTTTATTGCATAAAAATACCGAATAATGAGGAAAAATCATTGCGGGTCGCTTTCACATGTTCCTTAGGACCTTCCCTAATGTCCGGATATATTTTATGGGGTCCGGGTCTGGATTCCTGGGCCACACCAAAAGTGTGGGCTATAGCACACGAAAATATCAAAATCGGGCCTAGTTCTTGTTTTATTGCCTAAAAATACCAAAATATGAGGAATGATCATAGAGGGTTGCTTTCACATGTTCCTTAGG
>MCJB01053025.1:6263-20694 GCA_002018475.1 Nicotiana obtusifolia
ACTGTACACTTCCCACACATTTAGAGAAGGAAACAAACTGGCCGACCACATTGCAAACCTAGCCTTAGAGGAAGGATTTTTGGAATGTCGGCACTTCAATCACCTAGACAGAACTGCAAAGCAAATCCTTAATAATGACAAATCGCAATGCCCCTATCTTCGAGTAAAAATATCAAAATGACAATTCATGAAGTTGAAATGAAGAGAGGGAATAAAATGACAAAAAACACAAAAAGAAACAGAAATTCTCTGCTGCTATACACAGATTATGCCATACTAACTCCTTCTCTATTTTTGCAGGATGAACCAGCTCACAATGACCCAAGCAGCCAACAAACTGTAAAAAGAACACGGGGTTATACAACTGGAAAAACAGCAACAGGGGGAAATACCAAGAAGTTGCAGCTTGCAAATGCTTCAAACAGCCAACAAAATTTAACAGAGCAAACCTTCACATGGACCATACAACTGATCACCTACAGCTTCTTGTCATCACATACAATTCACACAACATCATTGATCTCTCTACTTCTGTCTTTGCAGCTGGGAAAAACAGCAACAGGGGGAAATGCCAAGAAGTTGCAGCTCGCAAATGCCTTAAACATAACAGAGCAACTGGGAAAATATGGAGTGCACAGCAGCTGGTCGCAAAGTCAGGGGGAGCAGGTTGATACACCAGCCAGAAAGGAAATACAAAGGCTGCAGAAACAACCTACTGGAACTCACAATGAGGAAAACAGGACCAGCAAAAATCACAAGCCAAAAGAATTGACAATGCTTCCCATTTACATGCTGCTTGCAATGAACACTCTGTTCTGTTATATGTCACTGCTCAACCACAAGCTGCCCAGAAGGACCTCACTGCTCAATGACTGGACAATGCCCACTTCCAGCCTCAAGCCAATGGACGAGCATCAAAGGGATAATGCTGCTGAACAACAAAAAACAAACTCGCATCCAGCAACCTCGACAGCTGCATCCCCAGCAACCAATAACTCAGAGAACACAGAAAGCAGGCAGAAATTTATACTTGAGCAACTGAATCCACAGGGAAGAACATGGATCATGCAACTTACTATCTTCAACACACTGCAACCACTCACAGTACTTTTCACAACACTGAACCCTTTATTTTTATCATTGCAGATAGAAACAATTGCAACAGCGACACAAGGCAGTCATCAATGCTCAACAGAACAATTAGGCACTAAGAAGGCTTACTGGAGCACACAGAAAAACTCAAACTCTCTTATAATCACAATTTACTCTCCAAGGAGCATGAGGCAGCAAACTCCAGCAGAATCGAACACCAAACATCAGAGAAATAAGAAAAGGAGAAGTCAGCAACAACACAGCAGTACACAAACAAACGAAGGCAGTAGAAGCAGAGAAAGAAGAAAGAGAACAGCTGCACAATCTGAAATATCCACACAAAGGCATCACAATAGCACACAGATTCATCAACTGGAACTTGTAATCATATCAACAGGATATGTTTCTTATAGGGGTGGGTCATCGGCGCAATTCTTTTGTGTGGTATTAGCACCACCGGTGCTCATTCTATTACAATTGCTCCAATCACCTTCTACCTATAAAAACATCATCCCCCACAAGCTTAGCTTAATGTATATCCAGGACAAAGGAAGAACTGACCCAAGCTCCCAGACAAAGGAACAAGGAAACAACATAACCACGGAACATGATTTTTGCACAAAAGATCTAGAACTTTTAATACATCCTTTTTGTATAGGACTCACTACCTACTATCAAGGTATCTATAGTCAACGGTTTAAATCGACTAGATACATGTACTTTTTTGGCGAGGTAAGGTTTATGTCCCCCTCTTTTGTAAATTTTTGCTAAGCTATCAATAAACAATAATTTCACCCAAAAAAAAATGAGCCGTTGATCACGTAGGATTAATGGCTGGGGTTGGGACGATGATTTAGGTTGGTTTGGGTGGGTCATTGGTTGGGCCATGATAGTGGGTCGTCTGGACATGGGCTTAGGGTACTTGGCCAGGTTGTTTGGTAGGAAATTGGGCCATAAATGGGCTAATTTTAAAGTACATTTAATTGAAATAAACTAATTTTATAGCTATTTTTTAAAATTAAAACTAAAATAGCAAATATGATTACAAAAATAGAAAAGTATTATTTTGACTAAGGAAATATAGTAATATAATTAATTATGGAGGATATAGGTTATTATTCTAAATAATTCGGAAGTGAATATAGAATGTAATAAAATTGTAGACAGTATTAAAAATACTTATAAAATGCATATAAAAATACTAGTAAATACAAGTAAGATAATTTGACCAATTGATTAATTATAAATGATTGTAAAAAATAATATAAAAAATTACTATCACTTAAAAATGCTAAAATCAATATTACCTATCAAAATATTTCAAGAATAAATAATAAAAATTATTTGTATATAAATCTACTCCAGTAATAGTTTTTAAATATTATGAGATAACAATAAATTGCATAATTGCTATCTCGAACATGAAATGGAGCTATAATATAGTATATGAAATATTTAAAATATTAAAATATTAATAACCCACAAAGTTTGAATAAGGAATCATGAGGCCAAAAGTGAGTATGAACAGTTGCACCTCTTTACCCCGGAGTGATGAAAGAATTTTCGGGTAAAAAAATCGAGATGATAATCAGTCTTAATAACGTGAATGGAATGTGAGGTAGAGCTTAGACTCATGGAAGTAGGAGGTCCGTTCTTAGCCCGATGGAGACAGTGAGGGCACTGCTTAACACTATGCAAGTATGGAGGCAGAGCTTAGCCTCATGCAACTAGGAGGGTCGTGCTTAGCCTGATGCAGATAGCAAAGACAACACTTAGCCCTATGTAGGTTTGGAGACATGGCATAGCCTCATGCAAGTATGAGGCTCGTGCTTAGCACGGTGCAGATTGAGATGCAGAGCTTAGCCTCCTTTAAGGTAAGGAAAGATATTCTTAGCTTTATGCTCTATGACATCCACCCCTATGCTGATAGTGACTTCATTGTGTATCCTCTGCGGATAGCCCTGATAGTGTTGCAACTATTATTCATGCATTCAAAGAAAAATAGTGAGTTTGAGGGGAAGGTTGATTTGTGCTTTTGACTCTGTGTCTTGTCCTTGCTTCTAGCTTTTCCTTTCAGTCTTGAAACTCTTATGTTTCGAGCTTGACTGGGTTGCATTTGGCTATCACTAAGATTTGAGGATTGAAAATATTCATTGGTCAATCATAGAGAATGCAATTATTAAAATATGTGATACTGCATAAAATAGATATTTTTGTTGAATCATAAACTGTAACACACTTTAAGACATTGCTACGTCCTTATCTTACATAGAATTTTTAGGAATTCCTTAAAATTCTGCAGCAACCCTGACGAATACTCTGAGATAAATCCTGATGACACTCTTTTGGCGACTCTTTCTAAGATAATATCAAATTTTGACGAAGCTCATAATATCTTCCCTAGTACTTTCGTTGGGGGAAAAATCTTTTTATTATAATGTGACCGAACCCACATGACAACCTATGTATTGTTAAACAGGAATCAAGTCAAGCGTATATCATATTACATCAAGAAGAAAAAGCGCGTACAAGTACTGAGACATAGTATCTTTTGAATACATCCGAATTGATAGGCTTTGGCCATATTTCTCCATCTATTTCTGCTAGTATGAGCGCTCCACCTTACAACACTCGTTGAACCATGTAAAGGCCCTGCCAGTTTGGTGAGAATTTGTCCTTTGCCTCATCCTGGTGCGGGATGATTTACTTCAAAACAAGTTGCCCCCATGTGAATTGTCTTGGTCTCACCTTCTTGTTGAATGCCTTTGCCATTCTATATGATAGAGTTGACCGTAACATACTGTGTTCATTCTTTCTTATCAATGTGAGCCGACTGATTCTTTATCCATTCAGCATTACTCAGATCAACTTCTTGTATGATTCGTAAAGAAGGGATATCTACCTTAGCCGGTATAAAAACATCAATACCATAAAGTAGAAGATAAAGAGTTGCCCCAGTTGATGTTCGGACCTTGGTACAATATCCGAGCAAGGAATATGGTAGCTTCTCATGCCAATTTTTGTAGTCGTCTATCATCTTTCTCGTTGTCTTCTTGATATTCATGTTGGCGGCTTTCACAGCTCCATTCATCTGAGTCCTATATGCGATAGAATTATTGTGTTTTATTGTAATACCCCAACCTAGGGAGACCGGCACACGATGACCAAAGGCCCGTGCGAATCGACATACGCTCTTAGATCTCTTTATTCATAAAATCTAGGCCATTGAGGCCTCCAAGTAATAGTCACCATAATTAAAATGTGAGCAATTGATTAGCAAAAGAAACATTGGCATTTTATACATGATCGCTACTGATAGTGTCATCGTAACAACACATGCTTCAGTATGTATCGACATTTAAACAGCTACTCCGAAGAAGTGGAAAGCGACAACAAACAACTGAATTGTACACCTACTAGGGAGGGTCGTCACCACGTCTATCTGTACCTGTGGGCATGAAAACCCCAAAGAAAGGTGTTAGTACGGCAAATGTATTGAGTATGTCAAGCTAAATATATAAATCAAAGACACATCGTAAGAGATATGAGGGCAAGCTTTCAACCTGGGTACTGCAATGCTATAGACATAAAAGTAAGCTTTTTGAAGGGTTAAGCCACTAACAGAGATTACACATTAAATCCAACTTAATATTACTTAGCCCCTTTTAAGGTATATCACTTTATATCGTACCCGGCCTTGCAGAGGACTCGGTAAGTTTATTTCATCTCATTAGATTATTGCTGGGCTTAGGAGGTCTCGATCGTACCTGTTCACGTAAGGGATCGGTAGTATCTTTTCTTACATTATTCTGTACCCGGCCTCATAAAGAGCTTGGTTGTACCCAGCCACACCAGGGCTCGCTCGTACCCAAACATGCAAGGGCTCTGTAGCATTTCACATCGTACCTAACGGACCAGTGGTTGCACAATAAGTGTTGTACCTAGCCGCCTATAGCGGGGCTAGGTAAACTGTAACAGATACATATACATACAAGTGAAACGCATAACCAACCTCAAGAAATATTATTTTTAGACTTAGAGCAATCGTACTTCCCGCCCCCAAGATAATGGGAACATCGTAGACTTTAATAGGAATGCTACTAGCAAGAATGTATAAGGACAAAACTACTTTATTATAGAGGGGCTTAGAACTACCCAAACCTTACGGTGAAGGAATCATTTAGAAGGGAGGAGAAACTTACATTACTCATGCCAAGAAAGAAAGTTGCCTCACATACCTTTGTTAAAGAACTAACTACGATTTTGTGGTGAGTAATTTTGCCTCTTAACAAATCCTCATAATCAATACCACCAGATGATGCATGTTGCAATAGCGATTCTAATGTTTCTTCAAGATAAATCCTAAAAAGAAATAGAACCGTCTTCTGATTCAGTTTAGTCCATTTTAAAACTTCAAAGTAGATATTAGAGCATTTGGTGCATTGTAGTGAGTGGTATTCCTCAAAAGTGAAAGAGATTGAGCCTTACTGGCCTTATATAGGTACCAAGAATGAGGAACTCTGTTGGATCGACATGCAAAATGGGCCGCCCCGCCACGGTTATAGTGGCCAATGAGACTGTTATCACAAGCATACTAAAATATGTAACCATCTTCTAGCCTCAAACACGTCGCGAGCTAATTGGTTGCGCTAGAAAACACACATGCCAACTTCATTTAGGTGGGGTGTAACATTTATCATGAACGATTCACATATGGCTTGTATCTGACCACTGTGGAGATTGGCGGCATTGTCAGTGATGATTGACTTGAGAACCCCAAACCTAAAAACAATACGATCTCGAACAAAATCTGCTACGGCTTTCTTTGTCATGGCTTTGTAAGAAGCAGCTTCGACCCATTTAGTGATGTCAATGGCTACGAGGATAAATCTGTGCCCGTTGTAGAAGACTCGATCGGGCCAATGACATCTATGCCCCAGGCAGCAAAAATCCAGGGTGAACTCGTCACATTGATCTCGTTGGGGAAACCCATATCATGTCAGCATGTACCTGGCATTGGTAGCACTTCCGTACATACTTGATGCAGTCAGTCTCCATAGTCATCAATATCCTGCCCTTAGTATCATCTTTGATAGAACAAACCCTTTCATATGGGGTCTGCATGTTCCTGCGTGTATTTCTTCAAGTAGTATAGATTCTTCTTTAGCATCCGCATTTCTCATCAAACCAAGATTAGGAGTCCTTCTATATAGGATTCCTCCATTCAAATGAAATGATTAGCTAATCATCATAACATGCACTACTGATTATGTGTAGCGCTTTTCGGATATTCTCCCTTCTCAAGAAACTCCTTGATATCATGAAACACCGACTTCCCATCAAATTTTTCTTCAAGATAGGAACAATAAGAAGGTTGCTCGCGAATCTATATAATGTAATTGTTATCCGAATGTTGTATAATGGATAAAAATGTGGCCAACGCATCTGTAAATGCATTTTGAATTCGGGGAACATATTTGAATTCCATCTAGTGAACCTCTTGATCAATTCTTGCATGCACTGCAAATATGGAAGTGTCTTGGTATTCTTGGTAGACCATTCTCCGAGTACCTGATGTATTAGCATGTCTGAATCTCCAATCACCAGCAGTTCCTGGATGTTCATGACTATGGCTAGACTGAGTCCCAAAATGCACGTTTCATACTCTGCCATGTTGCTAGTGCATGAGAATCTGAGCTTGGTAGATACCAAATAGTGTTGACCAGTTTCTGACACTAGGATAGCCCTGAAGTACTCCCTTGAAATTTACGGCACCATCGAAGAACAATCTCAACCCATCATAAGCTTCCGTAATATCTTCCCCTAAGAACGACACCTCTTCGTCAGAAAAATATGTCTTTAGGGGTTCGTATTCTCCACCATGGGATTCTTTACCAGATGATCAGCCGATGCTTGCCCCTTGACTGCATTTTTGGTCACATAGATGATATCGGACTCACTCAACAATATTTGCCACTTCGCCAACTTTTCTGTGGGCATACTTTTCTGAAAAATGTACTTCAAAGGGTCCATCCTTGATATAAGGTACGTCGTGTACGTGCACAAGCAATGTCTAAGATTTTGTGCTATCCATCTCAAGGCACAACATGTGCATTCTAACAAAGAATATCGTGCTTTATAAGGCATGAACTTCTGACCTAGATAATATATGTCTTGCTCTTTTCATCCCGTCTCATCATATTGCCGCAAGACGCATCTGAATGCCTCAGCCAACATAGATAAATATAGCAATAATGGTCTCCCAAGATTTGGAAAGACTAGTACAAGAGCCTTTACCCCTTGATTTTGTCGAAAGCCACTTGACACTCTTAAGTTCAGCTTGTGGCATTGTGGTTTCTCAACATCCTTAAGATCGGTTCACATATTACTATCGACTGTGCTATGAAGCAAATGATGTAATTGAGATGGCTTAAGAAGCTCATCACATTCTTCTTGTTCTTAGGTAGTGGCAGATCCTGCATGGCTTTGATCTTTGATGGTTCTAGCTCTATTCCTCAATGACTCACGATGAAACCTAACAGCTTTCTGAAGGGTACCCTAATGGCGCAATTTGGTTTAGCTTCAAACTGTACTTCTGTAGACAGTCAAAGAACTTCCTCTAGTCTGCTAGATGATCTGAACTCTTTTTTGACTTAATGATGAGGTCATCCACATAGACCTCGACCTCCTTGTGGATCATATCATGAACGAGGAGAGTCATAGGTCAGGCATTATTTAGACCGAATGGCATCATCTTGTAGAAATAGACACCCCACGATGTGATGCAGTCAATTTTCTTTACGTTTTCTTTGTGCCCATCCAGATCTAGTGATACCCGGCGAACCAATCAACAAAGGATTAAAGTTCATGCTTAGCGCAGTTATTGATCAAGATGTGCATGTTCAGCAGTGGAAAATGATCCTTGAGACTTTCTCTTTTCAGGTCTCTATAATCAATGCATACCCTGAACTTTCCACCTTTTTTTCGATATTGATATGATGATGGCTAACCAAGTTGGATATTCAAGAACTCGAAGAACTTTGACCTTCATTTGCTTGGTAACCTCGTCTTTTATCTTCAAACTCATGTCTGCCTTCAATTTTTTATGTTTTTGCTTTACCGATGGATACATTGGGTTGGTAGGTAGCTTATGGGCTACTATAGATGAACTCAACCCCATCATGTCATCATAGGACCAGGAAAATATGTCCTCATATACCTTCAAGAATCTAATGTACCCCTCTTGGTCTGATGGTGAAAGGTGCATGCTAATGCTAGTCTCATTAACTGCTTCAGAGTCACCTAAGTTAATTGCTTTGTGTTTCCTCTAAATTTGACTTGGGTTTGTCTTCATAGTCCTCTACTTCCTTGATGACTTCCACAGGCATTACATTATTTTTCCGTACCTCTGAATCACTCTTATTATGTTGTGTTGTCTCATTACATGTCAGTTGCAGATTCAACAGGATAGGACATAATTTTGCTGAAAAATGCAAAGCTAATAATGTAAATAAATCAAAAGGAAATAGTTCATTAATTAAAGCTTAAACTATAGCAAAAACAAGCATAACTCGATATCTCGAGTAATTATTTCAAATGCAATACTAAATGTCTCAACCGATAGATTTTTTTATAAAACCATGTTAGTCTGCCAAGGATACCAGGTGCTCGGCGAGCCCAGGATGGTGCAGTAATCCGGTTCCTAGAGCAACTTCATCTTATATCATCTTGATGGTACCATCCTCCACCTCCTACCTAGAATTTCATTGCTTTCCTTGTCTTCTTCAGTCATGTACAAGCTTCTTACACTAGCTAAGATCTCATCCTCTTTGGAAACCCAAATAACATCGACCTTGCGTAATGTCTTGTACAATAGCGGTATAGGCATGGGCAGAGGATGGTAGAAATCACTTCATGGAGATGAACAATCTTGATACTCATGTGTGGTATAATTGTACTTGTGATTAAAAGTAGTGCTCTAAGACTGCAGTCGTGTTGGCTCTATTATTCCCTAGAGTTGAGGACCAAGGCCTCGGCCTGGTTCATATCCCAGCCAGAGCAACATACTCAATATATTATCACTCCACCATCGTCCTTTTTTGATGGTGTTCACCCATTCAATGTTATGGAATGTCTTTCCTCCTTACTTCACTTTGCCTTCAACTGCTGGTATGGTTTAGTTGGTATATATGATATTTTTTCTATCTCAGCGAACACCGATTTCCTAGTGATCCCATTCAAATTTGACAGCCTGATGCATATTGGAGGAAACTACCGCAACCATATAAATCCAGGGTTGTCCCAACAGAAAGTTATAGGTGGTAGAGATATCTAGTACCTTGAACCGTCATCAAACACAGTTGGCCCTATCTTAAGACTCAAATCAATTTCCCCGATTGTCACCCTTCGTGGCCCGTCGAAGGCTTTCACATTCTTGCTTCATTGTCTTCTTTCAGGTATACCTATGCCCAGTCTTCTTCTTTTTTTTTTGATTAAATAGGTTCTTTATTGATGTCAATTAGCAAAAATTACATGATCGGAGGGGGACATAAACCTTACCTCCCCAAAAAAGTACATGTACCTTGACTCATAGGTACGAGAGTAATGACAATTGTTAAGGAGGTTTCTTTCTAAATGTACATAAGATATTAATTGTGTCCCACCTAGTTTAAAGTAAATGAATATCCATCTTACAGAGTTGGTGGATATTCATCTGTACAAAATCAAAGTAAGCTACTTCTAGGTCAGTCGTCCTAGTCATAAGTGTTGCCATGTTTACAAAAAAGTTGGAGAGTGTCTCTAAGTCGACTTTCCTAATTATATGTACTGCTGTTTCTATTTGGTTGGTGTTGCATGCTGTGTTGTCGAGGCCATTTGCACTAACTTGATGTGTTGTGGTATCTGCGTTTTGCTTTTGTCTCTGCCAATTCTGTTCTGATGTGGTGTCCCTTTGGGCCAGTTGGTGATTCTTCCAGTTTGTTGTAGTGTTCTGGTTTGGGATGTTCTTCTTCTTTTGTGTACTGCTACATTTGCACTGATTATTGCTGTTGAGTCTGCTTGCTTCTTTTCCTTTTGTTGATTGGTGGCTTGATTCTTGATCTTGCTGCTGCTGATATTGAGATTTGTTTTTGTTGAGGTTGCTGTGCATTGTTTCTGTTATCTTTCCTGTTTCTGAGCTGCTGGCATTGTTGTTTTTTCTGTTGCATTCATCCTTTGATGATTTGCTGCTGTGCGTGTGAATGCTTGTGAAGTCAGTGAGAAGGGGGCCATATGAGGAGTAACAGCTGTTTAGAAAAGGTGATTGATGCAATTGCAATAGATTGAGCGCCAAAGACGCTAATACCACACAAAGCAATTGCGCCAATAACCTTATCATGTAAAAACAGATGTCCATGATGCTGATTTCCTGATGTTTGTCTGTTGTGTCCCTATTGATTGCTTTTTTCTTGTCCTTTAGTTGTTGTGTGTGCAGAGTTGACCAACCAGGTAGAGGTGATTTCATTGTCTGCCTGCTTGATGGTTCCAGTGAGTTTGATTGTTGATGATGGTATAGCTGAATGATGAAGAGTGCTATTGTTTGCATTGTTTTGGTCAGAGTTGCTGCTGGGTTGTTTCTGGAGTGTTGCTGACTCCTTTGCTGCTGTGTGTGTTTCCAGCTGAAGGTGCTGATGAGAGTGTTGCTGATTCTGCTGAAACTATCCTCCATGGGGTGTTCTGATTCTGCTGAAACTCCTGCCAGTTTCTTCCTCAAGGAGAGCTTTCTCAGTGATGTTCCTGTTATATTTTCCTTGTTGCCATTGTGTGCTGGTGTCAGAATATACTGCCTATACAATTTTATCACACCTCCAGGTTGAGCATGATAACATGGTAATACCACTGGATGGTGCTCTAATATTGTATAGATAGTATTATCCTTCTCGTCAATATGACTCTGTGCAACCAATAATATACATATATGTATCTGGAATCTATCAAATTCACTCTTGCAGTCTACTGTAGTCTCATATTTCCATCTCTCTGAAGTGAATGTGGTTCTGATCAGTACTTCATTCTGTTTTACAAAGCATCTTCCTCGAATAGTATATGGTTTCAGTCTATCAATGGTCGACCAAATTAGATCATTCTTCTTCCTTGCATCTATGTTTGTTCCTATCTTCTCCTCCCTTCCAGTGGAATGAGTACATTGTACTAATACCACCAGCTGGAAGTTTGTCGAAGAGTAGGGCATAGGTACATTTTCTGTTCGTTTGATATCATTTGCAAACTTGAGTAACCTGCTCCTTATATGTGTTCCAATCCATTGATGTCTAATGCAAATAGTTAGCCAATTCAAAGCATTCTTGGTCCTTGATTTTATGGTTCTTCCTATCTTCTCCTCCCTTCCAGTGGAATGAGTACATTGTACTAATACCACCAGCTGGAAGTTTGTCGAAGAGTAGGGCATAGCTAAGTTTTCATTCCATGTTCCTGCAAAACAGAAAAGGTTAGCAGCAATCTGTTTCATCCCCCCAAGAGGTGCCTTTCCAATCTGGCAGTGTTGCCTTCCCAGAATCTTTAGCCCGTGTTTCATTTTTGTATTTCCACATTCCTGACCCTTTTTTGTTGCCTCTGAAATTTGCAAATGCTTCAGATGTGTTTCTGATGGTGTAGCCTGTTTTAGATAGCATCAAAGTGATATGGCTGCTCGAGGTATATGCAGAGACATCCCTTCATTTGCTAACGATAGATGCTGCTTTGATCTCAGGTGTTGGGCCATCAATGATCTGTCTCTTTCTCCTCTCTGCTGCTTGTCTTTGACGATCAGCTGTTGCCCAGAGATAAGTTTCTGCTTTGCCCCTTCCCTTTTGCATCTTTGATAGCATTTATAGGCTTTGAGCAGTATGCTTCTTATGTCCAAAGTGTGAGACATCATATGCATTGCCAAGATGTTTTTGTTTCCAGTTCCACATGGGCCTTCGTTCTTCTGATCCCTTTTATTGAGAGTCAGCTGTCCTTTTTCCAGCATCTGCATTTGTTCACATTGCAAGTAGTATGTTGCTTATTTATCCAAGAGAAGTTGCTGCAAAACAGAAAACAGTTATTTGGATAATGTTTTCCTCCACAGAGCTGTTGTCCCAGTAGCACCAGATAGTTATCTGTCCTTCCCCTTTCCTGTCCCCTGCTACTTGCCAATGAAGCCTGCAGCAACATGAGTGCAATCAAAGGCATTATTTGAGTTGTTGCCAACAGGAACTGGCTTGGCATACTGGAAGCAGCAGGAGGTGTGGTTTGTGCATTGTATCTCATTACAACACTATGGTGTTTCCTCACTTCCAAAGTAGCTTTGCTGCTCCAGTCTTGCTGTCTGGTTCTCCTCTGTGATGTTTCAGTGTTCTTTTCATATCCCTGCACATGAAACAATTTAGTTAGAAAGGGTAATTGTATCATGTTGCGTAGCAGTCTCATTTTATGATTTTATGATTTTCACTCTTAGGTAGGGGGATTGCAGCTTGTCTGCATTCAAAATTCTTTTCCCAGTAGAGTCAAGTTGATTAAAATGGTGGCATTCAATTCTTCCAAAGTTAAGGGCATGATTAGCAATGTGATCAGCAAGCTTGTTGCCTTCCCTATAAGTGTGTGATATCCTCAGTTCCAGAGAGTCTTTGAGATGTAGAATCTCCTCTATCTGCTCAGCTATTCTCCAAGGAGGGTCCCATTTGCAGTTGATTATATTGCTTAGAAGCATGGAATCAATTTCTAGCCAAATCTTAGTGAAGTTATGTGAGTTGGAGTATCTCAACGCTTCTAAGATTGCTAGTGTTTCTGCATCTGTGTTAGTTCCTGGCATGCATTCAGTCCCTAGAGCATATATGAGGTCCCCCTCCTCATTTCTTACACAGAAACCAATGGAGCTTCTTCCTGGGTTTCCTCTTGATGTTCCATCCGTATTGATCTTTACCCATCCTATTAATGGAGGCACCCAAGTGACCTTTTTGTAATCCAGCTTTGGGGTGTGATTTTCTAGCTTATGGATAAGGTCTTGCCATTTATGTGGAGCATTGAATCCTGGCTTCCTTGTATGTACCAAATTCTGCAGGGTTATGGAGATTTGATATATTACTCTGCCAGTTGTGACTGATTCCCCATGCTTGTGACTGTTTCTCCTTTTCCATAATTCCCATATGATGCATGCTGGCAGCGCTTGCATTATTGGCTTCATTCTGTTGATTGTTTGAAGAAACCTCTTGGTTGACCATTGACGAGGATTGAATACCAATTGTTGTTTAGTATGTCCATGATCATACCTATGAAGGTTTCATCAAAACCCATTTTCCTGAGGAACTTTGCTATATATAACCAGGATACTCTGTCGAATGCCTTGGTCATGTCTAGTTTGATGATCACATTTGGTCCTGCCTTGAGTCTTTTCCCTATTTCAGCAATGATTTCCTGTGCCAGGATGACATTCTCCACTATTATTCTGCCTCTCACAAAGCCCGATTGTTCCTGTGAGATTAGGGATGGAAGGATGGGCAGTAGTCTTTCATGTAAGATTCTTGAGAAGACCTTGTTGATGAAGTTGCTCAAGCTTATTGGCCTTAGGTCCGAAAAGGTTTCTATTTCTTTCTTCTTTGGGATCAAGATCAGGTTTGTGTGTGTTATGCACTTGGGGAGTGGTCTGCCTGAAAAGAAAGCTGAGACCATATTTTGAATGTCCTCTCCGATTATTTCCCAACATGACTGAAAGAAGTCTCCTGTGAATCCATCTGGACCTCCTGCACTGTCTTTATTCAGACTGAAGATTGCATTTTTTGTTTCTTCAAGAGTAGGAGTTCTGTTGAGTTCCTCATTCTGGTATGGAATTATTATCTGTTGGATGTTGGCCAGAATGCTGAAGTCTGTGGGTGTGTTCTGTTCCGTGAATTGATCCTTGTAAAAGGAGATGGCTTCTTCCACTATCTGTTCATGTTCTTCCAACCAGATGCCAGCCTTGCTCTTGATTCTTTTTAGTTGGAGTCTTTTCCTTTTGCCATTGACATGGTTGTGGAAGAATTTGGTGTTGCTGTCTCCATCTTTGAACCAGGACATCCCAGCTTTTTGTTTCCAAAACTGTTCTTCTATTGCCAGGTGTTTCATCAGTTGTGCTTGTACCCTTTGTAGCCTTTCTCTGTTTTTTGCCGTTGGTCTTTCTTCGAATTTCTTTTCGTGCACTAATACCACCTCCTCCATGCTGGCTATAGTCATGAAAATATCTCCAAAGGTGACCTTGCTCCAGTTGGTTAAGGCTTTTTTGAGCTTCTTTAGTTTATGATTGAAAATGATGAATGGATCTCCTTGGAAGTCTGCTTGCATATTTTCT
>MCJB01053026.1:0-22500 GCA_002018475.1 Nicotiana obtusifolia
GTCACAAGTCAATGATATATCGGTGGTCGAAGGCAAAAACTCATATAGGGAAATGCAGAAATACTCACGCGACATATTCCATCTCTCCGGAAACGGCATGCTTTCAGCAGGAATCAAATCGGAGGTCTTTACCCGAACGAATCGACTCATCCAACCTCTATCTCTATCTTCATCTATACTTGAAAAGGGGGCCTTAGTAGCCCGACGAACTAATTTAATTAGCCCCCCTCGAAACATCCGGGGACTGTACAACCTAAGCAAGTGATCTAGGCTAAAAGGATGGCCTCCATCGATCTTATCTATGAAAAAGCGGAAAAGATAAATAATACGCCAGATAGAAGGATGAATTTGAGCAAGAGTAACTTGGTATCTTTTGCAGAAGTCTACAACTATGGGATCTAGAGGCCCGAACGTGAAGGGATATGTATATACGCTGATATACCCCTCTACATACGTGGTTATGGATTCCTCAGGGGATGGTGAGATCGCTTCTTTATCTTTCCAATAGCAGTCGTTCTTAACCCGGTCAAGGTGTTGTGGAGTGATAGTACTAACATAGTCAGAAACTGGCTCACCTCGACCAGGCACGGAAGATGATTTCTCCACTTTGAAACATCCAATGGAGGTTCTGTGGAAGATCCTTCTATATCAAGGGGTTCGGCCCTATCAATAGATCGAGCGGGGGATGGCTGGCGTTGTGGTACGGATTTGGAAGTTTTCGCCATAACTATGAAGAGAAGTATAATATTTTCAGAGAAAAATCTTGAAGTAGGGAAGATGAACAGCGAAGAAGCAATGAATGGACCAACTACGGAAAATAAAGAGACAAAACAAGCCCAAAGGGTAATATTTAAACTACTTCAGGGAATTGCGGCACGGAATACGATGTGAATGATGGCTGAGATGTGAGTGGCGATTGAGATGGAAGTATTAAATGCGATGCGAGAGAGTAGACCGCTGCAGAAAACAGGTAATGATTACTTATATCAGTTACTGGCGCGTCACCGCTATGCCGTCATACAAGGAGATTTTAGAACAAGAGACGTCGACGAAAAGGGTTTCTGAAACCCGGTACAAGGCGTCATCGATCATCTGCTGGGTAACCCTAAAGTAGGGACAGTTTCATGTCGTTTATTGTCATTATTCTCCAATAAACGAGGGGACTATCTGTATCGGGTCAAAAACTATTGAAATCGAATTAATTGAGCCGAAGTCACGAAGTCAAATACTAAAGTTGGAATCGGCTCGGTCGGTCAGAAAGGATCGCGTGACCGAGGATCGGTCCCAGTCCTTTGCACTCCGCCTTCGGACAAGATATTATGCCTATGCCTTCTCAAGATGTTCGGGCCGTCATCCAGAAGTATTAAGTATATTAAATCTCATAATAAATAGGACCTTCCTAGTAATCTGTTTACAGCCTTTATTGCGACCTTTTGCACTTATCCATGTGATGTTGCACTTATCTATGTAAATTAAATACAGAAATTTTAGTCTTCCCCAGGCGGGAAGATTAGCTTATAAGGGTAGAAGGTACTCCCTTTTTTTGGGCACCTTTTTGGCTGAAAAAGAAAAACATACATGTTCCTCATCAGTTTCTCTATTGCTTTCTTCCTATAATCTCTTACTGAATTACAGTTTAATCGCTCTATTGTTATATCCATTTTGAACATACGAATTTCGCCTTCATTTGACAGCGGAAGAATTCACGGATCCTTAACCCTACTACAAATTCAATTGTTACCTAATTATTAGGGTAAAACACTCTCCAAGAAAAAAGACAAAAGAGAAGAAAGAAAAATTTATTTTTGCGCAATAGTTTATCATAACTTTTTTGGTAAATATATCTGAGACATATTCAGTTTTACTTAATAATTAGTTCCAAAAAAGGACGAATAATAATCTCATGGGAGCTTTTGCACGAGAAATAGATTCACGTTGCTTTACTGGGTGCAATGCCATCTGGCAACAAAGAAACTAAGTTTTCATGTTTTTATTTCTATTTGGTGGTTAATTATTCATATATAATGGTCGCAAGATTTTTTTGGGATATAAATAACCTATGATCAAAGTCTAGAAAAAGAAGAAAGTATATGAATTAAACCAACAGAAGTCAAGAAAATGGAGTCAGAAAAACTTGTCTGAAGAGATACAACCAATTTGTAAATAGGAAGGAGATAATTATTCATATACTACAGCCCTTTGTTATTCGCGTCCGCCACAAATTTTTATTTTATTCACAACTTTACATTTCCTTCTATGTTACAATTATAACAATATAAAGACAATAGAAAGAACCAAGCAAATGGATAAAAAAACAAAAAGGTAAATGAAGAAATAACTATTTGGTCAGTGTCAAATTTATGAACTTAACTCTCGTGATAATATAGTATCAGGTTACGAAGATTGGTACAAGTTTTTCAAACTCTTTTGAAGAGTGATAGGTTAAAAATCTAGTAAGAGAATATCTAGCTACAAAAATGGAATGATCATTTTCATGTTATCAGCTAAATGCATGTTCGTTTGAGCAGTTGTCGTCTCAAGGCCAACATACATGCTAATATTAAACATAAGCATGTTGAGAAATAACTACTTCCGTCAGATACAATAAATTCATTCTTCTACCAACAAAAAAAAGTCAAGAAATAAAAAAAAAAAAAAAAAAAAAAAAAANNNNAAAAAAAAAAAAAAAAAAAAAAAAAAAAAAAAAAAAAAAAAAGCAACAAAATACTGCAGAATTGTAATTAGCATCCTTAGCTGATAACATGTGATCTACCAAGAGAGAAGAAATTAAGAAAGACATTTGACAAAAAAGAAGTGAAAAGGCAAAATTAGCGAAGGAAAAAAAAACATGTTAGTTAAGAGTTGAGAGTGAAAGTCTTTATGTTGTTCACAGTATATGAACTATGATCAAGATTCATAAGGATTACATAAAACAATGAAAGTGTGAGATTATATATAGAAAGCTACAACAATTTAGTCGCAAGGGAGCTAAAGAGCATGTTATTTAACAGAGAAAACAAACAGATATAGAGGGATATGGAAGGTTTTTTGTAACTCTTCGAACATAATGGGATGTAATAAATAGGATAATTAATATATGTTATTAAACAAATTGAATGAAAATAATGAAAGGACTCGTTGGTGCCATATATTTGTTTTCACTAAAATGATGATTATATTTTTAAAAGTTACAATAATGATAGGTTATAAAGAGAGTTATACATAGGGTAATTGCTCAAAAAGAGTAACGTACATTAGCAATTATAATAGAATAAATATTAAGTGTATTAATTAATTGTATTAATAGAAAAAGTCCTTTGAAAGGAATATAGATTTTTGGACAAGAAAAATAAAAAAAAAAAGCAAAATAGATAAATGACAATCCTAGTCGAAGAGAGGTGTCAAGTCATCTTTTATTCGTGCTTTTTGCAATCTAATATTAAAAATAACGAAGTAGTTCATTGACATTAAAATTTTTTTTGTTAATCTAAAAACTTTTCCAAACACACGGAGAATACAAACAAAAAGGAACAAACATATATGGCAAGACATATACATATATAAGATAGATAAAAAAACGGAGAAAAACAAATCCAAATATATTGTATTTTGTTGTCATTTTTGTCAACAATATAAAAAAAAAAAAAATCGTATACTTACCAATAATTACTTGGCTGGCAAATGAAACTATTTAGGCAACAAATTCTGCATATAATAATGCAAATATGAGTGCAAAACTAAAAGTGTTAGACTGAATTCATCAGGAGATACTTGTTCATCAACATCTTCCTTTGATTCTCCTTTCGAGTATTAATCGGCGACATCAAGGAATTCGAAAACATATTTCCGAGTATCACTTCTCCAATGCCTTTCATGTATGGTTTGAAATTACAGAAGCCAACCCAGATCAATTCGAAATCAAATGTAAAAGTAAATCTACACTCTTTACTTGATTTATCCAACAACGAATGTTAAAGATAATTAATTCATGATTAGAATACCTGGCTTCTCTATCGGACGCTCTTTCTTCCTCTTGACAGTTAACATGAGCAAGGAAAAGCAGATAAAAAGCAACTTTAAACTTAAATCTATATTGATTAGCACCAATCTCTTTGGTCTTTTTATGTTGTGATGTTGTTCAGATCGATGGTGAAAGAGAACACCAAATGCTTCTGGAGAACAATATAATTCAAATTCTCATAGATCTGAAGCTTTCACACATGGAAGCTAACATCTCCTGTGATGGTCGGTGGTTTACGGACGGTGAGCTCGTTTTGGAGAAACTACATTTCTGGAAGTGCCATCAGTTACACTGAACATGTATTTATATAGCCAACAGTAATAGTGTGTAATGTGCGTTAACTCACTCTATATTGGACGTTTATGTGTGTCGGTGGGAAGGCTGACCTCCATGTCTTATTTTAAACAACATATATAGCAGTTCGCTTTTCGTGAGTGAATCATAATATAAAACTGGTGACATGTCTATTGCCTTCCTCAGTAGAAAGTATATGTACAAGTCCGCTAGAAAAGTAATTTACTTTATAATCCTTATAAATAGTGGACGATATTTTGCTTTTAGCACTCAATTATTTGGCTCTTTTCCCTTCTCTATAACTTTTTATTTACTATTGTAATAGAGGAAAGCAATCAAGGGCTGTGAGTGCAATGAAGGTTTGCAAAATGAGGAATGAGGATAGCAAAGGGTTGTAGTATAGTAGTCAATAACAATACCGTTCGCTTCTGCGAATTGATTGTATTTCCTTAATATTCCTTAAACATCCGTAGCTCAGGATGATGATCTAGAAATACAATAGTGCATCTGGACCCATCTGGTTTCAGTGGGACTTGCTTTTCAATTTTATGTCCAGAAAATTAAAGTTGTGTGATACATTTTTCTTAGAAGTTTCCTGAAAAATTACTAATGGCTAAGAAAGCTTACAGATTTATTTATTTTCACATCGATATGATTATATCACGCATCTATTCTTGTATATTTGATGCACACATCTATTATACATGGTGTTTAGATTATGAATATATTTGAATCAGTCGTTGGACTAAATTTTGAACTCCTTTGCTATTAACAGTCAGTTGGAGCAATTCGTTATTCAAGTTCAAAAAACTATAAGGGCTTGATTGCTCTGGAGTTAACTGGGACAGATTGAATTTGGCCTTTTATATGAGGTTTTTGTCGTGCTACAGAATTATGGTGCAACATAGTAGACTTGTAATGGTTGAATTCCTTCCCTAATTTATGTACAGGAAAGCTATTCGCAGTTCCCAATTGAGGACTCTCAGAAGATTGAAGAATGAAGCCATCTGAATTTATCTGTACGTGTAACTTCTAACTCCGACGCGGGCCATGGACTATGGAGTAGTATAACCGATGCTAAAATTATAAGGATTACTTACCATCTTCTTGATTGTATAATTCAAAAGCTCTCCGACCATTATTTAGATTGTTCTGATAAATTCAACATCAAAGTGTATTTGATTGAACAAAAACTAAAGAAAATTTGTTGTTCTTTTTAATTTTTTAAGTTGTAGTCAAATGCAGGTCAAGCAACCCTCTTTCCTTTTCCTTTTTGCTGTCAGCAAGAATCCTTCCCGGCATATGAAATCTCTCCAGAAAACGGAACAAGTTATCGTTTGACCCATAATACAAAATTAAAGTATTTTAGAGGGGTGTCATGGGGTTGAGCAAAAGTGAAGTGAACTTGAAGAGATTACTTGTAACGGCACCACAGCAGAAAAATCAAGCAATGCTTATACATTACGTTGCCACTTTGCGTGAACTTCTGGAGCAGTTGGCTGAAGAGAAGAATCCAGATGGATTACCACAAGTTTCAAAAGCCAAGGCGAACAAATATGCAGAGAACATTGAAGCCGTTGCTGCCAAGTTAGCTGTGCCCGTGTCTGATTTGCAAACGCCTGAGGAACCTGCGGCTGAGACTTCCAGCAGTGGAAGTCCTAAAGCAGAAGAAAGTGTGAGTTCTGGTTCTGAAGGACTGAGAAGAAGAGTCGGGGTCCATTCAAACAATGAGGAGAGATCCCGAGACACCATTGGTTCTGATCAACCAGCTGCAGTCAAACTGGATGATGCTGCACGGACACATATTGAGAAGCACAGGAAACTTCAGGAGGACTTGACTGATGAAATGGTTATTTTGGCACGACAACTCAAAGAGAGTAGTCTCGTGATGAATCAATCTATCAAAATACTGAGAAAATACTTGATTCAACTGAGAAAGCAGTGGAGCATAGCCTAGCAAGTACAGGGCATGCAACTTCCAGGGCTATGGATGTGTATTCCCGGAGTTTCAAGACTACATGCTTCCAATGGCTTTTGATCTTTGTGATGACATTAGTCCTTGTCATGCTTGTATTACTTATTCGAGTGACTTAAAAGCCGAACCCTTTGTTAGTGGAGATATGGCAAAATGGTAGGTTTATGTTACCTTGTATAGTACCAGAAGATACCTCGTCAGTAAAAATTTTTAGTGCATGTTTTGAGGCTAAAAAATTCTTTAAATGTGAAGGCGAAGTGTGTAAAACACCCACATTACTCTACTTTTCTAAAAGAGTTATTTTTATTTAAGATAAACTCAATATGCTTTGTTTGATGTAATACTGATTGTTAAGGAGTAAAAAAGAAAAAGTGAGTTAACCCACATTTACCTGTAATTTTAAGGGTCTGTTTAGAAAGAATATACGACTTGAAGTGCATGACAAAGAATACACGACTTGGAGCAAATGACAAAGGATATACCGCATAACAAAGAATAGACTACTTGAAGCATACGACGAAGAATATACGACTTGAAACAAAGAATATACAACTTAAAGCAAAGAATATACGACTTGAAGCAAAGAATATACAGCTTGAAGAAGAGAATATATGACTTGAAGTATGTGACATAAAAAATAGAAATTGGAGTATTGGAGAACCTGTTATCTCAAGTAATTGATCAAGTCCGTTGTGGCTAGAACCTGAAGTAAACCCCCGTAGAATCGCCATATTATTGTATCCTATTTTGCACAAGTCAAAACAATGTACAATATATATTACTCTACAAGGAATTCATTTCATATGTGAACTCCAAAAAGATCTTAAAATGGCATAAATACTGACTTCTAATAAATTCTAAAAAGTTGACCATGACTAATCAAGCAAGTCCCCCACAGACAACTTAGCTAACCTCGCCAGCATATGTAACACTGAAGCCAATACCTCTAACTGATATCATAAAATGCTTCAAAAGTCGGTTGATGCAACAAACAGAAACTTGTAATGGATTTAAAGAAGACACGAACTTACTTAGATCGCGACGAATGCGTCCATAATGTTGAAGATATTCTAAACCCTTTAGTACTTCAAAGAAAATTATTGCAATAAATGTTTCTTCAAATCCATCAGGATGAGCATCCTTCAGAATATAGATATAGGGACCTCCATCCATGTAAGGCACTACAACCCATATATTATGATCACTAATGAAAGATACAAGACCAATAATATCATATAGAAGAACTAAATAAAATACCAGCGAGTTATGGAAATATAATATTGACACAACTAATTAGGTTAAATACAGAAAATACAAAAAGAAGATCTCATCTGAAGAACTAAAATTTACTAACTGCTTAAGTTTTTTCTTATAGGGATAAAAAGATATAGGAAATACATCACATGCAATCTTAATTTGCTAGAAGATTGAAGGAAAAGCTCCATAACTTCTCCATTTGGAAAAGCTATAGAGAACGCAAGCTTCTCTCAAGTTTCAGCTAATGAACTAGACGAAAATGGGTGAAAGATTGGTTTTGACGAGGAAAAGTGGCATGTTAATTAGCACCAATTTACTGCTGTAACTGTTATTTGTATTAATTGGTTGCAAATGTTTCACTCTTCTAGGAAGAACACGATTCTTGATTTTTTGTTTATAATAATAGTGAACATAAATGAAAGTTTTTTGAAAAAGGGCAAAAATACAGGAAAAAAATAAATGGCAAACCTCATCAATGGGAGGTGCCTCATCAACACTATTATTCCCACGATTATATATATTAGAAGGAGGAGTTTTAAACTAGAATAATAGCACAGTTATACAAAATAATAAAAATAGATAAATAAAAAATATGAGCAACTATATGGAATCACAAATAAGGAGCTTTGGTGAAAAACCCTAAGGAGACGAACGCGAGCTCTTTCATGGCTTTGCCAGCTGGCCGCCAGCCAGTTTCCATGGCTGGTCAGCCTCCCGCTAACCCCACACCTTCTCCTAATCCATTACTAACCAATAACCAGCCCTTAGATTTCTCAAACATATTGAAACCAGTCGTGATTAATAACAACATGCATGCAAACCCTAGTTCGAAGGTTATAGTTGATCCAATTCTTATTAAACGTGTTACTTTCTTGCATGGAGAACCTTTTGTCAAATTTACAGAAGAAGATATGGAAAGGATGAACGTCATTGAAGGACTACAATATGCAATAATTGGAAAATTCTCATATGGCTGGCCAGACTTGCAAGAATTACGTAGAATCATACCAGTGAAATGTGGAATTAAAGGTGATTGTAATGTTGGCTTTCTTAGAGATAGGCATGTGCTAATTAGATTGATATTACGGGAGGATTTCATTAATCTTACTTCAAAAAGTTCCTACTACATTAAAGCTAAGGATAGGTATGAATACCAAATGCGACCCCTAATTTATGATGCAAAGTTTAAGGTAGGAGAAGAAACGTCAAGGGTCATGGCATGGATTTCCTTTCCGAATCTGTTGCCAACGTATTTTCTGAAGGAATGCTTGTTCTCTTTAGCTTTAGCAGTGCGGAAGCTATTACATCTTGATATGGCTATTATTAACAAAACACGACCTAGTTGTGCGCGAGTAAAAGTTCTTGTTGATTTGCTTGCTGATTGCCAAAGAAGGTACGTATGGACATTGAAAATGAGTCTACTAACGAAATACAGACAAATGAGTGAAAATTCAATATGATTTTTTTACCTAAATATTGTAAAGAGCGCATATTACAAGGGCATAATGGGTTTGAATGTTGGAGGATACATCCAGAGCTAATGGAGAACAATAGTAAAAATAAACAAGCTATACAAGGAGGAGAAGGTGATGCTCAATGTGAGGAAAAAAGAACAATGTCAATCAATCAATTAAAATCTTGTCAAGTGGTAAGGTGGTTGATAATGTAGGAGAACAATGGGAAGAGGTTAGATATAATCGCGTGAAGAATGGGGCAACACAGGCTGCTGATAAGGAGAAGACTGGAAAGGAGATAGTTGCAATTGATAAAACTGGAATAAGAACTAGTTCCAGTTGACAAGGGGACAGCTTAAAATCTTCAAACTTCCAACAAATATGCAGCACTGGAGGTGGAGGAAAGTGAGAAGAATACCAACAAACAGTTAACTTTGGTGGAGGATGATACTGCTATTAGAAGTACACAACCTACTCCCAAGTCCAATGGGAAATTAAACCTAGCGAGAGTAGTGTTTACTCCAAATAAAACTTGGATTGAAGTAGAGAAGGGAGGGCAAAGTACTAATCCTAAAAGAAAAGGGTTTACTGGAGAGGTTATAAAGGAATACACTACTCAATAGGTCAATAGAGCTTTTGGTGGTAACCTATCTACTACCAACCAATCGTCTCAAGAAGTTCCTTCACAAACTTTGAACACTCAATATAATACTCCAAGGGCTAGTGCAACTGATGCATTAAAAGGAGTAGCTACCAATGTGAATAACGAGCAAAGTGCAGAGTATTTGAAACAAATTGATAAGACTAAGAAGTCAAGCAAAGAAGCACATTCATAGAATATTACTACTGCAAGCCCAATTATGGGAAGACTATAGAGTCAACAGGTGGAAGATTAGGCTGAGGAGGAAGGGAATTTCAATCAGATGATGAACAAGAGAAAGAAGATGCTTATGATGACCAGGAATATGAGGAAGGAGTTCATTTTGTAGAGGAGAAAGAGGAGGAGCAGGTTGTGATGCACACAAATATGGAAACTATGAAGGAGTAGGTAAGGCAAGTGAGCTAAACAAACTTGAACTAATACCCAAACCTCCTGATATTGTGGGGCAAGAGAATATATACCCTAATCCACCAGCTGCAAAACCTGATATAAGCATTAAACCTACTGTCCAAAAGGAAAACCTAGCTACAGTAAAACCTAACCTTAACCCTACTTCGATAATGAATGACAAATGCTATGAGATGCAGGGAAGTAAAATACCACCTCCAGTTCCCAAAATTCAGAATGCAGCTAAAGAATCTACTAGAAGAGCAGTTGTTACCAAACCAGTAAGGACTCAATTGGCCAATCAGTCAGCTGCAGCAGATGAAGAAGATAATGTAGAAGGAAAGTGAAGAGATATGGATGAGGAATCAGCTCAGAACTTTAGAAACATTGCTCGACAGGGTGACCTATCTCCCAGACTTCTTGACAAAGCAAAATCAGCTAGTAGAGGAGGAAAAAGTAGCATAAAGAAACCTCTAGTATTCCTGGTACTGGGGTTCAAATAAGAAGGACACTCTCTAAATCTACCAATTAGAAATAAATGCTGTAATTTTGAACATCAAATCGGTGAATACAATGAAAGCCTTTGAAAGGCTCATTATAATGAATAGACAACATCACTTTAGGTTTGTGGGATTGATGGAACCGAAGCAACAGTCTAGAAAGCTGGAGAGATACAGAATAAGAATAGGCTTTGCTAAGGTCTTTGAGAATATTTAATAAGATCTGGGAATTTGTGGATGAAGAATATGAAGTTACTGTATTACTTGATATGGAATAGCAACTTACGCTAAGGCTTGTTGATTAAAGTACTTAGAAGGAGCTAATTCTCACTCTAGTTTATATGATGCCATAGAGAAGATAGAGCCGTGGGATACACTGTATGCTTTGGCTTCTGATATGACTGCTCCATAGATCATAGGAGGAGATTTCAATGTGATATGGGATGAGGATGAGAAGTTGGAGGTCTGCCAGTGTCATTAAATGAAGTAGATGACTTTAGACATTGTATAACTACTTGTAACTTACATGATTTTGGATTCAAGGGTAGTATTTTCACTTGGGGGAATGGAAGGGCTACAATATCACAATTTCAATGTGATATTGTATTTTCAAGAGGCTTAATCGAGTCTTGGCAAACATGGAGTTCTAGCAGTGGTTCCAGGTGTGGAGATCACTCATATGTCTAAAATTGGATCAAACTATAGCCCTTTATTAATAACTTGTGATCCAAATTTTACTCCAGTTAAGAAGCAATTCAGATTTCTCAATTTCTGGACAGAACATGTGACATTTCAAGATGTTGTAAGAGAAAATTGGCGGGTGGATTTTAATGCTAATCCTTTTATCTTTTTCAATCATAAAATGAAGCAGCTGAAGATAGCACTATCAGCATGGAGCAAAGCCACATATGGTGATATTTTTCAAAAGATTGCTAGCCTAGAAGAAGTGATTTTGGTGCATGAAGACCAATTCGAAATCAGTCCAACTAAACTTAACAGCGAATGGCTCAACAAAGTTCAGGCCAAATTAATCAGATATCTATCTATTGAGGAGGAATTCTGAAAACAGAAAGCAGGCATGACATGTTTTATAGATGGTGATCTAAATACTAGATTATTTCATGCGCAAGTAAATGGTAGGAGAAGAAGACTCCAGCTCGAACGGATACAAAACAGTGAAGGTAATTGGCTTGAGGGTGATGCATCAATTGCAGATAAGGCAGTCATGTTATTTTAAGATCAATTTAGGAAGGCTAATATTCCTTCTACATTTGGTATAATTGATCAGTTCCTCACATGGTGACTATGGAGCAAAATTAGGAACCGGTAAGGCAACCTACAAAAGAAGAAGTCAAACAGGCTGTTTTTTAATTAAAATGGAGATAGTGCAGGAGGACCTGATGGATTTACTGGGAAGTTCTTCCACAACTACTGGGAGATCATAGGAGATGATATATTTGCTATAGTTAGAGACTTTTTTAATGGGCGGGAACTGCCAAAGTTTGTTACTCATACAAACTTAGTGTTGTTGCCAAAGAAGAAAGAAGTGGTTACATTCTCATATATGCGGCCCATCAGTCTAAGTAAATTCATCAACAAAGTATTATCAAGAGTGATTCATGAGAGAATTGGTAATCTACTGCCTAACCTTATCTCTGATTAAACTGGATTTGTCAAGGGAAGGAGTATCGTGGAAAATGTTTTGCTCAAACAGGAAATAATTACTGATATTAGGCTGAGAACAAGAGCAGGACCTAATGTGATGCTGAAGTTGGACATGACTAAAGCTTATGACAGGCTTTCTTGGATTTTCATGACCAAAGTGCTGAGAAAAATGGGCTTCTGTGAGAGGTTTATTGGTGTGGTATGTGGCATAGTATTGAACAACCAGTACTCTATTCTGATAAATGGGCAGCCTTATGGTTTCTTCAAATCTACCAGAGGAGTCAAGCAAGGTGACTCTTTGTCACCTACATTGTTTATACTGGCTGCTGAAGCTATGTCGAGGGGTCTAAATGCCTTACATCTGAATTTATATTTCTGCAGATTTGGATTACTAAAGTGGAGTCCTAAGATCAATCATCTAGCTTATGCTGATGATACCATCATCTTCTCATCATCAGATGCAACTTCATAACAATTTATCATGGAGGTATTGAGTGCGTATGAAATGGCTTCAGGGCAATTGATCAATAAGAAAAATCGGCAGTCTATATGCATCATTCAACAAGCATAAAAGTGGTGAATAAGGTACAAAGGATTACTGGAATAAGCAGGCAAGAACTTCCTTTCACCTATCTAGGTTGCCCTATATTTTATGCTTGAAGAAGAATGAACTACTACCAGGGTTCATCAACAAGGTTCTTGACAAGTTGCAATCATGAAAAGGTAAATTATTGTCTATTGGTGGTAGGGAAATTCTAATATCACATGTCCTTCAAAGTATGCCAATACACTTGCTGTCAGCTGTAAATCCTCCTCTCGTTGTTATTAATAAGTTACACAAACTGTTTGCTCGCTTCTTGTGGAGTAACTCTGTTGGAGGTAAAGGGATGCATTGAGCATCCTTGGACACCTTATGTCAACCACAAGAAGAAGGAGGTGTGGGTTTTAGATCACTACATGATGTGTCAAAAGCTTTATTTTGTAAATTATGGTGGAACTTTAGAACTAAACCTACATTGTGGAGTTCTTTCATGTGCCAAAAATATTGTAAGAAGTTGAATGTTTTGGTGGTTCCTTTGAGGAATGGATCTCATGTTTGGAGGAAGATGCTTGAGTGTAGAGATGCGATTGAACATCAAATCATTTGGCAACCAAAATGGGGTCATCACTGTTTTGGTTTGACAATTGGACAGAATTGGGAGCTTTGCATTTCATTACTCCACCTGATTTTTTTTGTGATGAATCGGTCCATAATGTTTATGATGTGGTGATGGAGGAGTCCTGGAATGAAGATAGACTAATGGAAATTCTGCCTCATGATTTGGCAGTTCATATCATAGAGAATATCAAGCCCCTAGTGGCACATAATGAGCTTGATCGACTATACTGGATGTTGGAAGCGAAGGGCAACTTCACTATTAAGTCAGCTTGGGAGTTCCTTAGGAGGAGAAGAGATCCTCGTATTGCGTATTAAAATATGTGGGGTGAAAGGATTACCTTTTAAAATATCTTTCTTCATGTGGAAGGTGTAGAAAGCCAAATTTTCACTTTGATTATCGTTTCAAGAAGTTGGGATACTTTGTCACTTCAAGATGCTGGTGCTGCCTCAATCCAGATGAAGAAACACTACCTCATGTTTTCTTTAGATCGCAAGCTGCCCAATATGTATGGTACTATTTCCTCTCAAATGCACGTATATCAATGGAAGGTTTGTTTTTGCAACAGACAATAATAAAGTGTTGGACTGCATAGGTCATCCCTCGACTAAAGTCTATATTTCATGCACTTCCTTCTATTATTTTGTGGGAGCTATGAAAGAGGAGAAACAATTATAAATATGGAGAAGTTGTATCAATTAGTAGGGTGATATATCAAGTGTCATCTATACTTCAAGCACTAGTCAAAGTAAGGAAGCCAAGCTTGCAAAATGCCCCACACAAATGCCTGACTTGCTGCAAATACTCGAGAACTATACTCCAAGATTAAAGATGACAAAAATATTACGGGAATTGCCTAATCATGACTGGATTAATGTTAATACTGATGGAGCCTCAAGAGGCAACACAGGCAGGAGTTCGATTGGTTTTGTATTAAGGATGAAGAAGGGGATGTTAGGTTTGCTAATGGAAAGGAAATTCAAGAGGTTACAAACACTGAAGCTGAAACTCTCGCTATACCTGAAGCTTTGAAATACTGCATGCAATAGGGTTACATACAGATCTGGATGCAAACTGATTTAATGTTGGTGAAAAATATTATTGAAGGAACATGGGTTCTACCTTGGACAATGGTGGATTATGTGGAGGAAATAAAGGGCCTTATGGAGAGGTGTAATGTCAGAATCACACACATCATGAGGGAGGGTAATAAGCTAGTTGATTACTTAGCTAACTATGCTCTTGATAATGGTGACATTGAGGTGCATGCGATCGATCAGCTGGAGGCACAAGGCAAAAGAATTATGACTAATGACAAACTACAATGTCCATATCTAAGAGTAAGAGATGCAAGGGTTTAGGAGGGGAGGAGGAGAGAGTTACAAGGGAGAGGAAGATCACTGGAGGCAATATGTATGATCCCCATGATCAAATCCTTAGGGAGGAGATCATGGGGGTCTTTTCTTATACTAACTATGTGTTCTTTTTTGCAGGGAAAATTGTTGTATCCATACCTTGATATTTGATACAAAACACAATGGGTGGTATTAGCACCTTGTGCTCATTCCCTTGAGGGCGTATTAGTAGTAAGCACAAGCATGGAATCGAGCTTGAAATCAAGTTTACAAAGGGAGATCTTGGAAATGGATAGTGTCAAATTGGCTCTCACCTATGCTAAACAGTTGATCAATACCCAGTATGCTAAGGTTTGGTATGTACAAACAACAGGCATCTCAACTAGAGCAAAGGTTTGGAAATTTATGAGATGCCCGCCCAGAATTGTGGCAATCGAACCCTCACGAGGTTATGGACTTTGGAGTCAATTTAAGGCAACAATAGGTGCACTGCGGAGTAAGATCCCAATGCATTCTACTAATTCAACATCCCAGAATTGGTTTCATGGTAAATGTTCATTGAGTTATAGCTGGAGCTCACCCGTAATTGGAGCCAAACAGTAGCCAAACAGTGCAACATCAACTTTCTGCACAAGTGCTCGATAGTGGAGTTTCTATTTCGTGCGGGTGGGTCTGTCATTTCGAGGAACAGTACAGGTATACATATGGCTTTGACACACGATACGAGCAGGTTTGGTCCTTGGCAATCATGGGATCACTGGAGCAGATTGATAGTATACACGATCAAAGGTCAAGAAGGTGCAAGGAGTAACAACATGGATGAGCAAGACACATATGGCTACCTACATCTTTTTAGTCACGTTGGAAGATTGGCATTGGACTACACATTGTGGTTCAAGACTGGACAACATGCAGTTGACAAGCTTCACGATTTAATTTTCTTATGGCTAGGCTTTATAAGTAGTTTTTTCATAGTTCAAGCTGTAGTTGAGATCCTTACTCAACTATGGTAATAGGAGTTACGTAGTTTCAAATATTAATTCCTTATATTTTGTAAGATTTCAAGATATTTTTATTTAGATATATATAAAAACTAGCCCTAGGCACACTGCTTAGCGGATTTTGCCCAAAAAAAAAAAAGAATCACAAAAAATAAAGGTTGGAAAATGATAATATTATATAAATATTAAAAATTAATCTATATTTTAACACAGTTAAGTTTGCATATAACTTCATCCAATAACAAAGTTCAACTTTAATGACATCACTCATTATAAGTCAAGTTTGTGGATGAGTTATTCTTTCTAAGATTACGAGGTATAAATTTTTTGGAAAATTAGAATTATACCATAGTTAAGTGTAATAAAAAAACAAAAAAAATTAATTAAGAAATAAATAAAATATGAGAAATTATGTAGAAACACTTGGGAAATGAGAAATAAGGAAATAAAAAGTAAATAATGTAAAAAATATATATATTTGAAAAAAGAATTTTAAAAGTTAAAAAAAAAATTAAAAATGAAAAAAGAATAGAAATAAAAAGTAAATTAAAAAAAGAAAAGAAAATAGATTCAAAAAATAACATGATAATTACACCATATAATTACCGGCAATTCTCAGCTTCTCCTTGAGAATTGCGGAGTGTAATTACACCCAATTACATACTGATCAAATATTACTTGGTACAAATATGTCAAAACTGTATAATTACACCCAAATCTAATTACAGGGAGCCTATTCCAAACAGGTCCTAAAATTTGTTTAAATACATATGGGGGATTGGCAACAAGGAATTGGGTGGGCAGATTTTAAGGCAGAGAATCGAATATTATCTATATTTTAGATGGGTGATTTAAATACAATTTTATTATGAATTGGTCGGGCAGTAAAGCAAAATTGGATTACAGTTGTCACCACTGTATACAAGAGAAGGAGAAGCATATTGTTTGCGTTTGAAGTTCATAGCGAAAAGAGATGGCGAGGAGGAGGAGGTTGGGCAAGAATGTCGACACTAAAAGCGGATCAAATGTGGGGTCTCTGTGCTAATTATGGGTTAAGTGCACCTTCTTCTTCTTCTTCTTGTTAGTTGGAAAATGCAATCAAAATTCTTGACAGCAGCTAACTGATACAAGCACAGAGTACAAAGGACCTTTTGTTTACTTCCATTCGTCAGCGTCTACTAGTCAACTTTATTTTAATCTTCATGCAATAGGTGCAGTTATAAAGCACAAGAAAATATGTTTTTAAAAATGAACGTCTCTTCCTGAAATCCAAGAAAAATTCAGTTTAAAATAAAAATGAATGCAATTTGAGTTTTTTCAATTTTCATGTCCTGACAGTTGAACTAAAAAAACTGAAATTTAAGACATAGTGTTTTGATGTTTGAACCAAAAAAAAAAAAACCTTGAACTTTGGATACAATGTCTTAAAGTTTGAACCCTAATTCAAACTTTAGAACGTAATGTCGTGAAGTTTGAACTATAGAGTTGGACATTCGAGCTTCAGGATAATAGAGAAGAAGCGTCGAAAATGTAACTGCTGCATTGTGGCTATGTTTTCAAGTCATTGTAAACACTAGCTATGTTTTGAACGGCAGCCCCAAAAGTAGCTTTCTCCACAATTTATCTGTTAATTGTTCATCCAATCTGCTAGATGAAATTGGGATTGGGCTGAAGTGTTTCTATTATTATAGAAAAAAATTAATGGAATGATCAGTTTTCATCCTGTTATTTAAGCTATATCCAAGTTTTCCAAAATATTTAACTGGCAGCTAGTGTAAGAAAAGTTTCAGACAAATGCCTCTCATTCGTTGCTGCTTGTGTTGTTGCTCGCCAAACTTATTTGCTGCCACTATATTCGTTCGCTATGCTTATCTTTCGTATTTGTATATATGACTTGTCGATCCATGTTATAAGATCGACAGCCATTACATCACTATAGGTCTAACATCACTATAGGTTTAATTCACCTTAGCTATCTAGGTACAGTTGGTTACCAAATGTGGGTGATCAAGGATGTACACCTTCCCTATATGGAGGTCAGGTCGATGCCCCCTCCATCATTGTACTTTTTCTATTATTATATTTATGAAATCAGCCCTACTGCATTAGAATCTGTACACTGTTAGAACACTATCCAGTGGTATTAGTGTGTTATCATGCTCATTCTGGAGGTGAGATAATAGTGTACGGTGGTATAATGCAGTGAGGTAATTTGTTTTTTTTTTTTTAAAAATCTATCTAGAGTTGAGGCTCATTAAAATTCAGTCATCAAATGTTTTAGAGTTAAAAAAGAGGGAAAAAATTTGCGGGCCTGAACTGATCGAAGCAACTAAACTTGCAAAAATCTATGGAATTTGACTATGCCTTAAATAGGAGTCAAAAAGTCGACTATATGTGCACTTCCCCTCTATTATATGGATTGTAAAATATATTACAACAAAGCATATTTATGCGTTTGATTTTAAAGTAATTAATCATACGTGACAAATTAAACATAAATGTCGATGTCTTATACATAAACTCACTAACTTTATCATTCAACTTGTTATATTAAAATGATTCTAGCTATACAACTATTTTAATATTAAAGAAATTTTGTAGAACTCACCAGCACTACAACTTGGATAGAAAGCATGATATGTTATGCGGGTAGTTCAAAAAAAATAGATTGGACTAAGTCTAACCCAATATAGTTAATCTAGTTATGGAAAATTTTGTTTCACTTTGTTATCAAAAGATCTTTTTGTTCTTACTCATAATTTTGTTCATTTAAAAAAAATAAAAGACATGTTATTCCATAGCAATACTACTGAAAGGGGAGGAAACAAAGTAATCCAACGAAATAATTGACATTTAAGTACATGTCTCTTGCTAAGCATGTCAGTGGGAATTCCAGCAAAAGTTCAAGTGGGACGAAAAGATAATGGAAAAAGAGGATTGGGGAATGCGTTAGATGGAGGAGAGGGTGTTGGGCTTCCACAAGTATCAATAATAGAAAATCAAAATGTAATTGTCTCTACAGTTGATCTTGTAGGATACATTCTATTCACCTCATTCACAACACGAGTTAAGATGAGCCATCCTTCGGGGAAGATGCACTTGATGATTGGGTGACATGCATCTTATGGCCATGAAGGGGATATAGGATGGAGTACCTGGCATAAAATGGTCAAGTCTTTAATCTAATGGAAACCACACGGATTCAATTCTTGCACCGAGTGTCCGAGTCAACATGACAATGGTAACCGAAGAAGATGAAGGGGAAAATGTTGGACTGACAATCAGGTATATGGGAAATAGCACGATATAATTTCCCCCATCCTGTTTAGGAGATACATAGATGATTCTCGATCATTTTCCCTATCCTTTCAAATGCATGGATGGCACGGACGACAAGGTAATGACCCTATCCCTTCAATACGCATGAATGGCATGGACGTCAAGTTTGAAGAATCATCCTCTGTCTATCAACTATGTATTACTTGTGACCACCACATTCGTAATTTTGACATGAAGGACAATATTTTTCTTCCACCTCCTTTGCTTCCACATCCGGCCAATATTGAGGATTGGAATCAATTCTTTAACGCCACGTCCTACTTCAATACAGCGTAGAATATGTCGTGTAACTACTATTGGTTTTACGAAATTTGGGGGTGTGTGCTTATTGCTAATATTGCAAGAAGAGACTGTCATCTCTTGTTAATAATGTATTCTTAATTCAAATTGTTGCAATAGTTTTTGGCAGTAGCTTACCTATCAGTAGCATTTGCTATTAAGAGCACCCCTAATATGTGATGTATTAGGAAGCATTTAATTAGTGTACATGCATAATTCTTGTGTCAGATCCTTTATGATTTTTTTTTTATATGATGCATCTTCAGTTCAGACCTTAACTGAAGGCTAGGCCGCTAATCTATATCTATGTATAAAGAAGGAAATGAAAAAGGCGATTTGACATTTCTCATAGACGAGGAAAGTCTTTTATCTTTTTTTTTCTTTCATTTTTTATTTTATTTTTGCCCGCCCTCCTCCTCCCTCGTTTGATGTCTAGAAGATATGCAGAAAATTACATATATCCTCCTCCTCCTCCTTCTTCTTCTTCTTCTTCTTCTTCATTATTATTATTATTATCATTATCATTATCATTATTATTATTATTATTATCATTATTATTATTATTATTATTATTATTATCATTATCAATATTATTATTATTATTATTATTATTATTATCATTATCATTATTATCATTATCAATATTATTATTATTATTATTATTATTATTATTATTATCATCATCATTATTATTATTATTATTATCATCATTATTATTATTATTATTATTATTATTATTATCATTTTCATTATTATCATCATCATTATTATTATTATTATTATTATTATTATTATTATTATTATCATTTTCATTATTTTTTTAGCACCCACTTCCCTTCTTTATCAAAGTTATTTTTCTATTCATCCAAATTTTATAGTAATTCTTAATTTCAGTTTTCAATTGTGCGCTGAGTGTTATAGTAAAGAAGAATAGCAATAAAAGGACGAGAAAATTAGAAATAGGGAGAGCCCCTTGCTGTGATAGACTAATGTGCAAAAATGGTTGCATATGAATTGTGTGGGGTATTTGTGTTGTATCCAGTATTGCCAAATGTTGCCAAGAATGAAGATTCACGACAGGTGCATACACTGCAGCAGATGTCAAAGGTTTTTCATTCTCCTGTTTTTGAAATTGCATTTTACTTTCTTAATTTGGGCAGATTTTAACAAGTAATGTATCAGCCTTAAGCGTCTTTAGATCTCTCTTTCTCTGTGCATAGAAATAGTATGAGAAATATTGAAAATGCCAGTACGTAGTAGATTTAATTCTAAGAACAAAATACTTGAGTAAACTTGGCTGAATTAGCAAAGTAAGTTCTAATACTTTCTTTTTTATTATTTTTAGATTTTGATGGATATTTTATTGAAGTTAAACTTGTAACTCAAAGTGAAAGCAGAAACAAAAGAGTAATTCAAGTTAATAAAAGACTGGCCGAGGTTACATAAAGAAGATGGAGGGAGTTGTGACAAAACCATATGCATTACCAATGAGTGAAAACCTGCTTTTCAGGAATAGTTTCTAGATTATTACTTTAGGCCTTTAATTCTTAGGCTGTCGTGGCTAATTTAGTTTTAGTCTACTTATTTGTTTAGAACAAACTAAACTGTTGTTTTTCTTTTTTCTTAATTTTGGTTTACTTTTTGAAAATCTAATTGTTGAAAAACACCTTTGGATTGAAGTTAGAAATTGGTATTTTTAGATTACTTGGCGAGAAAAAAAATAAAATTATCTTTAGGTTATGCAAAGATCTACCTTTTGGTTATGTATGAATATTTATGTTTCTTCTATTTCAATTAAAATTTCTAAATTTCATTTGTTTTTGTAATCACTTTGCTAACGGTAGGGTAAATTTAAACGGAAAGTATAATAGACGGTAAATGTAGATTGTGGACTATTTCCAAATGTGGCCTTTTTCCGTAATGAATGTATTAGTTTCTTTTAAGAACAGACAAGTCCAATGTGTCCAGAGGGTCAACACAAGCAATCAGTTCCTAAATTATCAAACGGCAGAGAAGTATTCATAACTCAATGGTTTGATAGGTAAGGCAAATGGAGCAGGGTGGAAGCAGAGAACCATATTCAAGGCTCATACTAGTCATTGGGAGTTGGAATCAGCTCTTGCCATTGAAGGGTAGTGATCTTAACTCTAGAACAAATGCTTGCTATATTGGTATCTTAGGCTACTCTAGCTAAGGTGGTGATGGTGGTTTTATTTGTTAATTGTTGGGATGGTTTTTATGCATTACTACATGTGTTATAGACTTCAACCTCAGTCTAGTACATTGCCTTTTCTTGAACGTTGGAGCAACAAAATGAAGCTAACAAGCAATAAAATAGTGCAGACGAGGCGGCATATTCACACACACACACACACATACACACACACACACATATATATATATATATATATATAAAAGTGCATCATGAGAAACTGCAATGCAACAAAAGAATCAAAATATAAATACTTTGATCATAATTAATCTAACCAGTAAGACTAACTTAGGAGTTAAGTCAGTACTGCAAAACAACCATGAAGATAAATGCACAGCTAAATTAGAAAGAGATATTTCAGAGTATGAAATCTATGAAAAAAGAACGCATTTACTATGATGACTGTTTCAAATCATACATCAAAAGGTTGATGCCAAACAAAAAAGAAGAGCAACAATAACAACAACAAACCCAGTGTACTCTTAGAAGTGGGATCTGGGGAGGATAGTGTGTCCTGACCTTACCACGAGAAACAACCATATCTGATACAAGATGACACTTTAAATAAATGAAGAGGACAATTTACTTTCGCATGTCAGGCTCTGAAAGGTGTGGTAGTGACCGTAGTGGTGTTGGTCTGGATCGATAAACAACAAGTTGAAAAGAAGGCAGCACAGTAAAAATAGAGACAGTGGAGTCTTTTTCCTTAGTGCTATCCAAGATTACTTCCTTTTTCATGTCGCAACGGAATGTATAACACCCAATTGCTAAATAAAGAATATTCCCATCAGCTGGAGGAAAGCTAATATTCTGATATGGCAATTTAGGGATCGAATTTGGCAATGAAAGATCTCTAGTGGAGTCCCTATAAAGGAAAGCTGTCTGAGATATATCTTGTGACGCAAACACCAACGACCAATGTTGTACTTCTCAAGTTCCCATA
>MCJB01053027.1:0-18497 GCA_002018475.1 Nicotiana obtusifolia
TATATATATATATATATATATACATATGTACACATTAAATCCATAACAATTCATTCATGACTTACGTTCTCTCTTATCGTTCGAACATAGCATTTGATTCTCACATCAATTGTGCTTATCAAACAACACACTTGCAACCAAACGTTGACATATAGAATCTCCTATAATAGGAGGGAATCAATGTAAGCTTCCTTAGCTTCTAAGAATAGAGTATACTTTTGGGGCTTCTATGAGACATTGTATAGAACAGGAATCGTGCAAAAGAAAGAACGTTATAGTCTTACATACCTGGAATGTTTATCTAGCATCCGCTTCCAAGCTTATGGGAGTGCGTAGAATTCCTTAATCTACAATTTTTGGGAACAACTCAATCATTACTTACTATACTTCATACTACTATTCATAATTTATGAAGTTCAAGTGATTCTTTCCCCCAATCTCTTCTTTCATAGCCTTATTAAACATGTTTATGACACATGCAACTCAAAATCGTTCATGACCCACTCTATTGGTGGTGATTAATTTAGACCCATAGCTCTCTTTCTCATTTTCATGGATTCCTACATGCATGTGATGGATTCCCAAGAATCCCTAAGTAGATGGGTGGAAGGACTTACCTTGCATGTTGATTAGCCTAGCTTCCTTTCTTGGTTCTTCAATTTCTAAGTTTTGCCCTTTGATTTGGGTTTGCAAAAGACAAGCTTCAGCTAGGGCTTCTTCTTTACTTCTTCAATTTTATGCTTTCCTTCTTCAATTTCGTGTGTTTGGATGAAGAAGAATCAATTTGGGCTTGGGGGTTCCTTGAGAGATGTTCTTGAGAGTGTTTAGATGTTTTGGGGTCTTATAAAATGAAATGGAACGAGTTTGGGTGCCTTTTATAGGTCAAGGAGTTAAAAGCGTAATTTCAGCACAAATGCTGATTTCGCGACGCAGGGGAGCATTTCGCGGTTCGCGTTTTGCATTTCGCGGACCGCTTTTTGGTCGCGAAACACGACCCAAGTTTCTGTTTCAGTTCGCGATGGGGGGGGGGAGTCAGTTTCGCGGTTCGCTTTCCCATTTCGCGAACCGCGTTTCCGTCGCGTTTCTCGCCTGGGACTTTCTGTCCGTGTTTGCGATGGCCTTGTTGATTTCGCGAACCGCTTTTCCCACTTCGCGGTTCGCTTTTCTTACTTTGCCATCGCTTTTTCGACAAGAAGCCATCCCAGGCTTCTGCCTCACTTCGCGACAGATTCGCGATCCGCATGTTTGTTTCGCGGATCGCATTTTCCACAATGCATCGCCTCTTTTTTGTTTTTTTTTTAACGCCTTTCCTTTTCCCGCTCTTTTTTTTTTCAACATATTTTTCAACATATTTCAACCATTCTTCTTATTCTTAGGCCCATACACACTTACTACATTACGGCATAATCACATAGGTGAATTTACGGGGTATCACAACGCGCCATGCATCCCGGAGGGTCTGGAGAACAAACTCTCTCAAGAACATCCCTGAAAATCGAATTTATGAAAGTGAAGCTGCATCCGCCGGACTACCCAACTCGTACGCTCGCCACTATCGATATGCCGCTCCTTTAAGCTGGACCGTAGTAAAAGAAACCCCACTCGTCTTCATGATACCCATAGTGTGGAAAATATGGTAGCACTCCCCTAGGAACCCATGCGCATCCTCCAAAGCCAAACCACTGAAAATAGGAGGGTAATACCTCTTGAACCTCGTAAGTCTAAGCTGTTCTTCCTCATATGCTGCTGCCCTAACCACGGGCTGAACTGGGACGACGGGTTGTGTCAGAATGACACCTGGAACATGGCCAACGTGGACTCGCTGTTCCGGAATACGGGCGGCGGGAGTCTGAGCTCCACCCCCGATCTGTGAAGTAGCTGGTGCAACCGGAATCAACCACGCCTAAGCCAATGCACCAAATATGCTCAGGAATTGTGTTAACGTATCCTGAAGTCCTGGGGTTACAAAAGGTGCCTCTGATACCTGTCCCCCAACAGGAGCTACTAGCGACTCCTCAACAATTGCTCTGATAGTTGCTCTAGCTGCGGCACGTGCTCCTCCTCAGCCTCAGCCTCTGTCTCCGCCCCTGACCCCTGGCAACACCTCCTCTGAGGGTAGCATCATCGGTAACTGCAGCTCGTGTCCTCACCATTTGTGAGAGAATAGAATGACAAAGGTTCAAACTCCAAGATCAATAGACTCGCACGATAGGAATGAAGGAAATGAAACCTTCCTCATAGTTCTGTAGCCTCTCGAAGATAAGTACAGATGTCTCCTTACCAATCTGCAAGACTCTACTAAACTCGCTTATGACTCGCAGCACCTATGAACCTAGAGCTCTGATACCAACTTGTCACGACCCCAATTTTCCTCCGTAGGATGTTGTGATGGCACCTAGTCTCTAAGACTAGGTAAGCCTAACACTTACAAAATAAATCGAGGAATTCAACCATCAACTAATAAATATGAAATAGAAATCTTTATACACAACTTACAATCCCAAAACCGGTAGTACAATTCATAAGATCTACTGAGTTTACTAGAAGAATCCCTAAATACAACTATTTGGATTGGAAATTAAACGGTACAACTACAATATCAGAAGGTGACTCTGAGGCCTGCGAGCGCGATGGCAGGTTTACCTTGAGTCTCCACAGCAATGTCGACCAACTAGCTAACAATCAACAACAGCCGAAGCACCTGAGATCTGCAAAAAATATGCAGAGGCGTAGTATGAGTACACCACAGCGGTACCCAGTAAGCATCAAGACTAACCTCAGTGGAGTAGTGACGAGGGGCAGTCAAGACACCCACTAGACTAAACAATCTAAACAAGTTTACATGTAGAACTAGCGAGGAACTATATAAGTATAAGGGTAGGTATGATGACAATAATAATACAACATCTATAAAGGGGATAAAAGCAAAAGACAGCGATGAGACACAACAGGTAATAACACAATAGAGTCAGTTGAGCACCAGCCCACATCCGGTGAAACCGAAGAAAAGAAGACAAGTGACAACTAGTAGGAACAATCGCTTTCACATCCATTTTACCCAAGGATTTCTATGAGGTGCCAACCTCAAAATCACAAATCACGGGTCCCAATTCGTGAACCCTAATCAGTTGGCATCTTGTGCCCACATTACAGCTCATAACCGCACGGACAACTCACGTACCAATAGAACATCCCTCACACGGAACACAAGTAGACAAGAGTACGTATAATGATCAATGACATCAGGATTCATCTTTTACAACCGATATGGGTGATTTAACTACGTGTATGCTTGTGCAAGTGTTCTACCACAATTCAAGTCAAGAAATAAGAGTAGAGACAATGAATGGCACATAAGAAACGATCACCACAAAATGTACAGTATAATAAAGGCAGCAATGAAGTTTGGAGCAGCAACTAGCACAACACGATTAGCTACATAGAACTAAGCAAATAATGCAACATGGAGGGAAATAGTTAATAGTATGCCAAGGAAAACAACAATCAAAGACAAGTGCACAGAAAAGGAAAATGACAACAATACCCTACCGAGGTACCGCCTCATAGTCTCAAATCATAAAATAAAGCACAACTTTCCTTATATCACCGCGGGAGCCTTTATATTTAGTTTTGAAAATCATTTTTCCCGAAATAGCATCCTGCGTTTTAGCCCACCTTATCTCAGCACATTGCTTCTAGTAGTTCCCCTACTAGCCACGCATTTCAAGCCCACCTTATCTCACATCATGCGTTTCAACAACCAGACCTTATACCACCGCATGCATATTAATAATAACAACAGCACGGCAGAAACCTCGTGCAATACATTAACAACCGCACGGCAGAAACCTCGTGCAAACACAGTAACAACCGCATGGTAGAAACCTCGTGAAAACACAATAACAATCGCACGGAAGAAACCTCATGCAACAACATAATAATTCTCTCAACAACAACACGTGTGCCAAAACATAACAACTCAAATAAATGACTTTCACAATATGTGCCCGCTTGCCATAATATTTCCTCAAAACAGTTTCAATATCACAATCACACAGAGCCCTCGGCTCAATGGCACTGAATACAATAACAACAACGATAATAATACGAGAATACGACAAGTAAATCAACTCAGCTTCTTCAGAACAAAAAAGAGACAAAAGAACGAGCTCACAAAGGACACAACAGGGAATAATAGTCTCAACAAGACTATATCAACAAGGAAGAGATAATGTGTAGCATTGATTCCGCAAAAGTACAATTCGACGATAAGAGAGATAACACGAATCAATAATTCTAAATAAGGATATGTCAACAATGATAAGGGATAACAGAACTTCATTTTAGGTAGAGCAATTACAGAAGAGATACAACAAATTTAATTAAGAATAAGTAATTACGGAAAAGATAATAATAACTTCAATTGAGGATAAGCAATTAGGGAAGGCTAGCATGGTAATAGAAGAGGCAACAACTTCAGTTAAGGCACATAAGAGTTTAATAGGCAATAAGGGTGGAACATGAAGCAATTAATTCCAAATAAGACACGTAAAGGTGAAACTAGTACATGGGGAATTTAATATGACATAACAGCTTCATATCTAATGAACATAAGAACCTAAGAACCCTAAACGGTCAACTTTCCACAAATAAGCCCAAGCACGTACTCATCACCTCGCATACACAGCCTTCACATGACACAATTAGCACAAATGACTCAAATCCTAAGGAGTAGTTTCCTCACACAAAGTTAGGCATGATACTTACCTCAAATAAGCTAGACCGTTACTCTAAAATGACCTTATCGGTGAAACAACCTCTGGACTGCTCAAATCTAATCAAAATAACTTCAATTCATAAATAAAACTCATAAAAATAATTCCGGATAATAAATCTTCGATTTTTAATTAAAACTAAAAAGTCAACCCAAAAGTCAAACCCCGAGCCCACATCTCGGAACCCGATAAAAATAAAAAAACCCGAACACCCATTCCGATACGAGTTCAACCATACCAAAATTATCAAATTGTGATAACGAATCACCCTCCAAATCCTCATTTTTTATTCGAAAGATTTAACAAATTTCCCAAATTTTTACTTTGATTCTCACCATTTTGAAGTTAAAACTCAAATAAAATCATGAAGTATACATAGAAATTGAACAAGGGCACTTACCCAACGATTGTAGATAAAATTCTTCTCTTAAAATCGCCCACTCTCCGACCTAGGGTTCAAAAATATCACAACATGAAGAAAAAACCCGAATTACACAACTGAAAACAAACCGCGGATGTCACATTTGCGAACCCTCACAAAAGCAAAGAAGCCTTCGCAATTACTAACAAGAACAGGGCTGAAAAATGTCGCAATTGCGATAAAATGTTCGCAATTGCGAACTAGAACAGGGCAGGAGTTGCAATTGTGATAAAATGTTCGCAATTGCGACTACACCAGAAAAAAGTCTCCTCGACATGGAAATGAGCATAACTCTCTCATTCGTTGTCCGAATGTGACAATTTTGTTTTGCTATAGCTCCGTAATTACAAAATGGATCTAATTATTTAATAAGAACTAAATTTATAGCTCATTTTCTTAATGTGGTACCATTTATGCTTGAAGAAACGATGCTGAAACATCAAAAACAAGCGTAACACAACCTAAACCTATCTGACACTCACCCAAGCCACTCGGAACCTCGTTCGAACATACCAACATGTCCCCTAACACAACACGGACCTACTTGAGGCCTCAAATCACATAAAATAACATAAAAATTATGAATCGCACCTCGAATCGAACTTATAAATTTTTAAATATTCCAATTTCAAAAACTCGTGCCGAAACGTATCAAATTAATTCGAAATAACTTCAAATTTTGCACACAAGTCATAAATGACATAATGGACTTATTCCAATTTTCAGAATCAAAATCCGAGCTCAATATCAACAAAGTCAACCCTCGGTCAAACCTCTCGACCTTCCAAAACTTAAACTTTCCAATTTTTGTCAAAATGCTTCAAATTATTTTACGGACCACAAAATCCTAATCCGGATGCACGCCTAAGTCCAAAATCACTATACGAAGTTATTGGAACCATCAAAACCTATTCTAGAGTCGTTTACACAAAAGTCAAACTCCAGTCAATTTTTAGTGCTTAAGCTTCTAAAACAAGAATCCTTCTACCAAATTGATCCCGAATCATCCGGAACCCGATGTCACGACCCGAATTTCCCACCCTCGGGAGTCGTGATGGCGCCTACTAGTGAAAGCTAGCAAGCCAATCAACCGGACTATTTACCCTTTTTTGGGTTAGAAAGTGGGAAATTTTATAATGGGTGTTGGGGTTTGAAGGGTGTGATCCACGGTTGTTTTTCAGCGTATTTGGGACTATTTTTAATGATTTTCCAGCTGGGTTTTGATGGGTTTAGATGGGGAGAGCTGGGTTGGTAATTGGAGGTTGATAGTTATGTGATGGGGGTGTTTTTCATAGGACTTGAGGTTGTTTACAAGGTGATTTGAAGGTTGATTTGCTAGGGTTTGAAGGTGGTTTGGTGAGTTTTACAGAGGAAGTGTCGAAAATAAGAGGGTTTTTGCATGTTAGGGTTATGGATCCCTATTTATAGTGGGTCAAAAATCGGAATGGAAATAAAATGTCAGATGCCAGAATGCGATCGCATTCTGGTCGCAAAACCCATATGCGGTCCGCATTTGGGCCGCATTTCTGACACAACATTTGACCCAAAACTCTGTCTCACTCTGCGATCTTACTGTCAGATTTGCGGTCCGCATACCTGAAATGCGATTCGCATTCTCGACGCATTTTTGACGTAAAGTTTGCCCAATTTCTCTGTTCCACTTTGCGATCCAGGAAGTGGAATTTGCGGTCCGCGTTATCGCATACTGACCGCAATTCCTGACTTGGTTTTATACCTAGGTTTTTGTTTCACTTTGCGATGCCTGTGTAAGATATGCGGTTCACATATCTGAAATGCGATCGCATATCTTGCATTTCTTAACTTTTCGAACTCTTTTCTTAATTACTAGCCTCTTATACCTCATACCCATATGTGTTTCTACGATACATCGGGCCGTTACACCCGAACTAAACCGCACGCGCAATTCATAACACATAATACGAGGCTGCTCGAGACCTTAATCCACCGAACGGGATGCTAATTCTCAAACGACCGGTCGAGTCGTTATAAATCCTAAGGAGTAGTATCCCCCACACAAAGTTAGGCAAGACACTTACCTCAACTAGGCCAACTCAACCCTCTGAACTAGCTTTTCCCCTAAAATACGCCTCCGTGCGACTCAAATATAACCAAAAAATGACTTATTAACATTGAACAATGCAAGAGAAATCAATTGCAATAAATAAAGCTATGATCTTTATATTTTCCCTAAAAAGTCAACAAAAGTCAATGTTGGCCCCCGGTTGGATTTCAAATTCAATTACCCGAGCGAAGCCCAAACCAATACAAGCTCTCACAAACAAAAACCGACTCAATCGGAGTCCGATAGCTCAACCAATTAGCCAAAACATCACTCTAGGATGTTCATAACCCAAGAGTCCAACCCACACTAGTTAGGTCACATATCTCCCGCAATACTGCTCCAAAACTCGTCGAATTCGAGTATGTTGTTCTCCTATATTGGAGAACAAAAACCCAAAAGGAGTCGGGAAATAAACGCCTCTAACTCATTTTCAATTTTTAAAAATTAGGACATAACCCTGGGTCTTGATTTAAAAAATTAAATGGGTTTTCAGTTAAAATCATGGATTAAAGCTTAAAAACATCCTTGAATTCTCTCAATCTTGAAGATGAGAAAAACTCCAACAACATTAATTAATAGCCAAAAATATCTAGTTATTCTGCCTCGTTTCTTATGTCAAACAATCTCGAAACTCATTTTTGACGCCTCCAATAGACTCCTCGTGAAATTTCAATTAATTTAGGCTTTTGAATCGCTCCATTTGACCTTATAATGAAGGAGATATATTGGTTTCAATATTTGAAAATTGTGCAAATTGTTAAATACGAATTCAGTGGCAATTTCGTAATTAATCTGAAAAATGAGGCAACCCCGTTCATAGTAAAATGACCATAAATTCCTCATGCGATGTGGAAACTTGATGATTTCCGTTGCTATGGTTCCAAAATTATGATACCGATATAAATTTAGCCGAAACACGAATCAAAGATCGTTTTCTCAATATGGTAACATTTATGCTCAAATCAACGTCGAAACCGAAAACAATCACCTTACAACCCAAACTTATCCAAAACTCATCGTAATATAATCAAACTTTATGGACATATCTAAAATCATCATACAAAACTTATTGGAATAATTTACCTTAGTCAACTCTTCCAACTTAAAGCTTCTAAAAAGAGAATCATTCTTCCAAATCAATCCTGAAGTGCTCGAAAACCGAAATCAACCATACAAGCAAGTCATAATACATAATATGAAGCTACTCAAAGTCTCAAACCACCAAGTGGAACTCTAAAGTTCAAAACGATTGATCGGGTCGTTATAAAAGCATTTCCGTATTTCTTCCGAAGAAACAAGGGGGCAGCGCTTGTAATTTGTACATTAGGGGATACACCAGGTAAATGAGTTTCTCCGCAAGAATATTTTTGTCCCTTCTTCGAATTAAATAATAAAAAACTACTACTGACACTCGCACGTTGCGCAGAGAATATTAAGTATAATTTTTCAAAAAAAATATTACTGGAAAAACACAATACACTCAAAGAAGCATGTAAATAAGATTATTTTATGAACATGTAAATGCACTGGATATCCATTCATTCAATATCCAAATTAATATTTTTTCTTGAATTACAGTTTTAATATTTAAGTACTTAAAGAATTTTTTAAAAAATCAGGATAAAGTTTGCATTAAAAATATTTTAAAATATTTATCATCTTTTTATTTTCTTCATGAAATAGTAGTTAATATTATTATATTCGCCCGTCAACTGATAAATGTTGGTACAACTATATGAAAGTAGATCAGTATGAATATAATTAATAGGTTAAGAAATTACCTGTTTTCATAGACATATATCCCTAGGAGAATATTTTGGCCGACCAAGGAACATTGCTATGGTGCACAATTTCATTTTTATATCATTAAATGTTAAATTAATTGTTTTAGGCATTTCGCCGCTTAGATAATTTTGCAAATTTTCGTGTTGATAGGTACAAAATTACATCCGACTTTCATATAATATAGCAACAAAAATCATTAAAAAAATCACGTCTAATGTAATTAGAAATAACGCATTTCACAACCGTATTAGCAAATTAACCACATTAATTCTAAACTAACTAATTTTATTATGTTATTTATTTATATTATTCTAATATTGCCAATTGTCTTGAGTAATACCAAGCGACTTATTATTAGGCTGACACTTGGCTTATACTGGATACTTGAAAGAAATAAATCGTATAAATAATTATTTGCATAGGAGACGTTGATAAGAATCAATTATGAAGGTAGGTTAGAATTATTGTTCCAAGACCACATTTAGGAAGACATCAGGCGTGGGGTTAAATTTTTGGTAATTTATATATAGACAAGTCGTGATAAGTTATTATCATAAAGCCCATATATAATAAAAGGAGAGACAAATACACCATGTTAAGCCAAGTGCTAATATAATAAAAAGTCACTTGACAATTTTAGGATAAAAAAATAGTTACTCATAAGTTTAAGCCAAGTGTCAAAATACTACAAAATCACTTGATAAATTTTACAAATATTCATAAAAAAAAAAATTGAAACAAAAAAAAATAATCTAGAGAAAATTATAAAACTAGTAAATAATACATAAGTATTATTTATAAATTTAGACAAACTGAAAAATGTGACTAATAGAAGGCTTTTCTCTTTAGACATTTAAACAAAATAATAAAAGACTTCTCTCTTGTACTTTTAGTTAATACAAAATTACAGTTTAATAAGACAATAAGAATTTTTCATTTATAAATAAAATACTAAATAGTAAAATAAATCAAATATCACAATTGAAAAAAATGTACGAAAAAAGGAAATAAATAGAATATTAGGATATTTTTAATTTGAATCTATATATAATAAAAGGAGAAGTATTCTAATTATAAGTAGAATGCTAAATGGGAAAACTAATCAAATATAACAGTGAAAAAATATATGAAATGACGAAATAAAAAATGTATGGATATTTATGTTTTGAATTAATTAAAAACATAATTAAATAAATATCACTCAATAAATTTATTGAACAATTTAGGTAATAGAAGAATTATGAATAGTGGACACAGATTTGATACTATTATGTGATGACTTGATAGGTCATTTTGAGTATTAGCGTGTCCCTATTTAAAAAACGTTTATGTGAAAAATTTGAAGAAATATGAATTTTGGCTTTAAATACAACTTGAGTTGACCACGATCAACATTTTGTTAAAACGACCTCGAATCGGTGTCTTGACGATTCTGATAGGTCCGTATTATGATTTAGACTTGGGCGCATGCTCGAAATTGAAATTAAGGTCCCTAACTTGATTTGACTCACTTTACCAAAAATTAGCATTTTGAAAGTTTGAGAATTTATTAAGTTTGATCGTAAGTTGACTTCTTAGCTAACGGGTTCGAATTTTGATGTTGAAACTTGAAATAGTTTCATATTACTGTTTGAAACTTGTATGCAAAATTTGGGTCAATTCGGAATTGATTTGACATGATTCGGACTTTTAATTGTGATTCTAGTGTTCTTGAGTCACTTTGAAAGTTCATTTGTTTTGAGGATTGATTCGTAGATTTAGATGTTATTTTGGTGATATAATTGTGCGAGCAAGTTCGTATGATGTTATTACTCTTGTGTGCATATTTGGTTTGGAACTCAGGGGCTCGGGTGAATTTTGAACATGTTTCGGATGAGTTTTGCTAGTATGAAGATTGCTGGTGCAATACCATTTATGGTGCTCTGTTGCAGATCTCGTAATTGCGAGGTCTGGCTCGCAATTGCAAGCCCCACTTTTGCGAAAAATTATTCGCATTTTGCGAGCATGGGTTGGTTCGCATTTGCAAACTGTGGAATTTTGCTTTTGCGAAGAAAGTGGTCGCATTTGTGATCACTGACCGCTGGAGTCTGTTTCACATTTGCGAAGTTCGTGACAGCATTTGCGATGGTGATTTCTTCACAATTGTGACTTTCTATCGCTTTTTTGACTTCTGCTCTTCTATGACAGGGTTCGCTGTAACGACTCTGCCGGTCGTTTCGAGTATTTTAGCTCTGATCCCCTAATTTATGCTTCCTCTATGTTATTTTATGGTTATATAACTTGCTGGGGTATTTGGTTTTGGTTTCGGGTGAACTTCAGAGTTATATGAGATACATAGTCCCTAAATTGGAGGTTTAAGTCATAGGAGTTGACCATAGTTTGACTTGTGTGAATATGACTCCGGAATGGAGTTTTGATGGTTATGATAGCTCTGTATGGTGATTTTGGTCTTAGGAGCGTGTTCGGGTGTTGATTTCGGGGTCCGTTTCAGCGTGATTTGCCAAAAGTTAAAAAGTTGGAAGATTCCGAAAGTTTGACCAGGAGTTGACTTTATTGATATCGGGATAGGATCCTGATTCTAGAAGTTGGAATTGGTATGTGATGCCAAATATGACTTGTATGCAAAATTTGAAGTCAATCAGAATTGATTTGGTATGAATCGACATTAAATTCGGAATTTGGAGGTTCTATAGTTCATAGGCTTTAATTTGGGTTGCGATTCATTGAATTTACATTGTTTGATGTGATTTTAGGCCTCGAGAGGTCCTTTATGTGTTTTGGAACTTGTTAGTATATTTAGATGGGGTCCCGAGGGCCCCAGGTGTGATTCGGATTGAATCAGGAACAAGTTTGGATTTTGAGAATGCTGAAGCTGGTCTGTTCTAGTGTCACCGCACCTCCGGAGGGATTGGCCGCAGGTGCGGACTCACAAAAATGAGCATTCGATCACAGATGTGTAGCTGGTCATGCCCAGCTGGGGTCGCAGGAGCGGGAAATGTTCCGCATAAGCGACTTCGCTTCTACGATGGAGAGGAGCACAAGAGCGATAGTGGTCGCAGGTGCGACGCTTTCAAAGCAGGTGCGCATGCGCAGATGCGAGCCATTTTCCATAGAAGCAAATTCGTTCGACTTAACTGAAATTCGCACCTGCGAGGGATTTTCTAGAAATATGAGATTCGAGGGTTTTTATTCATAATTCATTTTGGGGCTTAGAGATCTCGGTTTGAGGCAAGATTTTGAGGGATTTTCATAAAGAACTTTTGGTTAAGGAATTCTAACTCGTTTTTGATTAATTCACATGAATCTATTGATAATTTTTTCATTTAATTAGTGCTTTGAAATTGGAAGTTGGGGAAAATGGTAGAAACTCCTTAGGCCAAATCTTTGAGTTTTGAAAGGCGAATCGAGGTCCGATTTGAGTAATTTTTGTAGGTTTTTGGACTCGATATCGAATGGGTGTTCGGATTTTGTAATTTTGGTCGGGTTCCGAGACGCAGGCCCAGGTTGACTTTTTGGGGTGATTTTTCAATTCTTTGCTAAGATCGTAATCTCATTGTTTAAATTAGTTTCCTATAGTTATATTATAGTATGTAATTGTTTTGGCTAGATTCGAGTCGTTCGGAGTTGGAAAATCGAGGAAAAGGCCTTCTAATTGATTGATTTATCGTGGTTTGAGGTAAGTGACTTGTCTAACCTTGTGGGAGAAAATTACCCCTTAGGATTTGGTATTATTGTAATAATTGTGATATGTGAAGGTCGTGTATGCAAGGTGACGAGTGTGTACACGGGCTAACTGTTGAAATATCTGATTTTTAGCTATGTAGTTTCCTTTCATGCTTTAATTGAGTTACTTTAACATGTTATAGTCATCATAATTAGTCTAATTTCACATGTCTACCTGTCCTATCTCTTATTTGTAATTGTTCTACTTGTTTAGTTGAAATTCTTATTTCATCATTCAGTATTCACTATTTAACTGTTGAATTCTTACTTGAAATTGCTACTCCTTGGAATATCTTGTTGTTGAAATTGGTATTGAGTTGCAAAGGTCGTGATTCCTATCGAGGCAAAATGTTAAGTTGTCAAATATCATTCTATTGAGTTATTCTTTCGGTTATTATTGTTGAGACTTTGTGTACATTGTGGTTGAGCCATGGGCTCCTTATTGTGAAATTATGTTATTGGTTGGTTTCTCTGGCAAATTGTGATATTGGGCACTTGAGGTGCGATTTGTGATACGTTGTGATATTGATACGCATGCAGTGGTATAAGGTCTGGGTGTTGAAACGCATGCGGTGAGATAAGGTGGGCTTGATACACGTGGCTAGTAGGGGAACTACTAGAAGCCATGCAGTGTGATAAGGTGGGCTAAAATGCGGGATGCTATTTCGGGAAAAATGATTTTCAATACTAAATGTAAAGGCTCCCGCGGTGATATAAGGAAAGACTATGAGTTACTATTATGATTTGGGACAGCAAGGTGGTACCACGCTAGTGGCCCTTGTTGTTCTTTCTCTATTTGTTGTATTCGTCTTGGTTCCTTGTTTTCTTTACATGTTAATCCTTGTTTCCTACCGTGTTGTATTAACTACCTTGATTCTATGTTGTTAACTTTTGGTAAAATCCTTATTGTTTCATTTCCATTGTCATTATTATTATCATTATATCTTTCGCCTTGTTTCTTAGTATCTCCAGTAGGGCTTTGACCTGACCTCGTCATCACTCTACCAAGGTTAGGCTTGCCACGTACTGGGTACCATTGTGGTGTACTCATGCTACGCTTCTGCATATCTTTTTGTGCAGATTCAGGTACTTTCAACCAGTCCCGGCACTAGTGAGCTGAGTTGCTTTGGAGACTTCAAGGTACGTCTGCCCGCGTCCGCTTGGAGTCCTCTTCTATCCTGTTTTCTTATTTCATTACCCTATTATAGACAGTGATATATAGGATTTGTTCGGCACTGTTACTTAGAGCTTGTGACTTATATTTTACCAGGTTTTGGGAGTTGTACATATTGAGTTACAAATTTTATTTATGTAGTTGCTAAAGTTTTTAGACTCTAAATTATTATTTCAGTTATTTAGAGATTAGGTGCCGTCATGACATCCAATGGAGGAAATTTGGGGTCATAACAATTTAGTATCAGAGCTTTAGGTTCATAGGTGTTATGAGTCACAAGCAGGTTTAGTAGAGTCCCGCGGATTGGTACGGAGACGTCTGTACTTATCTTCAGGAAGCTATGAAACTGTTAGGAAAAGCTTCACTTCTTTGATTCCTTATAGTGCGAAATTGTTGACTTCGGGATTCTATACTTTTGTCTTTCTATTCTCTCACATATGGCGAGGACACGCACAGCCGAATCGGATGACCAAACACTCGCGCGCCCTGCTAGAGCTGCGAGAGGCCGGGGCCGGGTAGAGGCCGAGGACGTCCACATGGTGCAGCCAGAGCACCTGCGTGAGCTTCTACAGAGGAGCCACCAGCAGCTCCAGTTGGAGAGCAGGCACCTGAGATGCCTGTTACAGCCCCAGCACTTCATGAGACTCTCGCCTAGTTTCTGAGCATGTTCGGCACTTTAGCTCAGGAAGGGTTGATCCCACTTGCTTCTGCCATATCTCAGGCCGGGGGAGAAGCACAGACTCCCACCGCCCGTACTCCAGAGCAACGGATCCAGGTTGAACAGGTCCAAGAGGTCATACCAGAGCCGGTCACTCCAGTCAGCCCGAGGTTAGGGCAACAACTTTTGAGGGAGAACAGCTCAAGCTCGAGAGGTACAAGAAGTACCACCCTCCTACTTTCAGCGGTTTGGCGTCGGAGGATGCCCAGGGTTTTCTTGAGGAGTGCCATCGTATCCTCCGTACTATGGGTATTGTGGAACCTAATGGGGTTGCTTTCACTACGTTGCAGCTTAAGGGAGTTGCTTATCAGTGGTGGCGAGCATATGAGTTGGCTAGTCTGACCGAGGCAGCTTCACTCACTTGGACTTAGTTCTCAGATATGTTCTTGAGGGAGTTTCTTCCCCAGAGTCTCAGAGATGCATGGCGCGCAGAGTTCGAGCAGTTGCGCCAGCGTTCGATGACTGTATCGGAGCATGCACCAGCTTTGGTTGCTACTGTTAGAGAGCGAGTCCGTCGATTTATTGAGGGGCTCAACCCTGGTAGCAGATTTAGCATGACCAGAGATTTGGAGATGGACATCGCATACCAGCAGGTAGTAGAGATCGCTAGGAGGTTGGAAGGTATGTGGGCCCGGGATAGAGAGGAGAGGGAGGCCAAGAGGCCTCGAGATTCTAGCACATATAGTGGTGCTCGTGCCCCAGTTGCAGCTCGTCATGGTAGGGGCTATGTGCGTCGCCCTATTATGCATTGTCATTGTCTACTGCATCTCCTGCACGGGGTGCTTTCAGCGGTCAGTCCAGCCGATTAGTCTGGAGCCAATCACAGCAGCCACGTTTTCCAAGAGCTTGTTTTGAGTGTGGTGACACTCATCATATGGTGAGGGATTACCCCAGAATCAGGAGGGGTGCACCTCCACAGACTACTCAGGCTCCGCGTATTCCACGGGGTCCTCACGCTTCTTAGGCCATGGTTACCGCACCAGTTTCTACTCCACCTGCGCATCCAGCTAGAGGTGGGGGTCGAGCAAGTAGAGGGTCACCCTAGAAGGGGAGGCCAGGCCAGATATTATGTTCTTCCTGCTAGGACGGAGGTAGTTGCATCTGACTCAATCATCACAGGTATTGTTCCGGTCTGTCATAGAGATGCATAGGTCTTATGTGATCCAAGCTCCACTTATTCCTATGTGTCATCTTACTTTGCTCCAAATTTAGGTGTATCCTGTGATTCTTTGAGTTCTCTAGTCATGTGTCCACACTTGTGGAAGATTCCCTTGTTGTTGACCGCGTGTATCGGTCATGTTTAGTTGTTCTTAGTGGTTTTGAGACTAAAGCCGATCTATTGTTGCTCAGTGTGGTAGATTTTGATTTTATTTTGGGCATGGACTGGTTGTCGCCCCATCATGCTAGTCTTGACTGTCACTCCAAGACTGTGATGCTGGCTATGCCAGGTTTACCACGGTTAGAGTGGAGAGGTACTTTAAATTATGTTCCTAGCAGGGTTATCTCATTTCTAAAGGCTCAGTGGATGATTGAGAAGGGATGTGATGCATATCTAGCATATGTGAGAGATGTCAGTGTTAATACTCCTACCATTGAGTCAGTTCCGGTAGTGAGGGATTATCTAGATATATTCCCAGCGGACCTTACGGGCGTGCCGCCCGACAGGGATATCACTTTTCGTATTGAATTATTATCCGGCACTCTGCCCATTTCTATTCCTTCATATTATATGGCCCTACCAGAGTTGAAGGAGTTAAAGAAGCAGCTGCAGGAGTTGGTTGATAAGGGTTTTATTCGGCCTAATGTATCACCTTGAGGTGCTCCAGTCTTGTTTGTAAAGAAGAAGGATGGTTCTATGCGCATGTGTATTGATTATCGCCAGTTGAACAAGGTTACAATGAAGAACATGTATCCATTACCATGTATTGATGACCTATTTGACCAGCTACAGGGTGCTAGAGTGTTCTCCAAGATTGACTTGCGTTCAGGTTATCATCAGTTAAAGATTCAGGAGCCAGATATCCCGAAGACTGCCTTTAGGATTCGGTATGGTCATTACGAGTTCCTTGGAATGTCTTTTAGGCTAACCAACGCCCAAGCAGCATCAATGCACTGGATGAATAGTGTATTCCGGCCTTATCTTGACTCATTCATCATTATGTTTTTTGACGACATTCCGGTGCACACCCTGAGCCGGGAGGATCATGAACAACACCTGAGGACCATGCTTTAGATCTTGAGAGAAAATAAGTTGTATGAAAAATTTTCAAAGTGTGAATTCTGACTTGATTCGGTGGCATTTTCGAGTCATGTAGTGTTGACTGTGGGGATTAAGGTAGATCCGAAAAAGATTTATGTAGTGTAGAGTTGGCCCAGACCGTCTTCAGCTACTGAGATCCGGAGTTTTCTTGGTTTGGCAGGGTATTACGGTCGACTCGTAGAGGGTTTCTCATCTATTGCTGCACCTATGACCTTTTTAGAAGGGTGCCCTATTTGGGTGGACTGAGGAGTGTGAGGAGAGCTTTCAAAAGATCAAGACTGCTTTGACTACAGCTCATGTGTTGGTGTAGCCTTCGGGTTCGGGGTCTTATACTGTGTACTGTGATGCGTCGTGTATTGGCCTCAGTGCGGTGTTGATGCAAGACGGTAGGGTGATTTCCTACGCCTTTACATAAGTGAAGGGGCATGAGAAGAACTATCCTATCCACGACCTTGAGTTAGCAGCTATTGTTCATGCCCTAAAGATTTGGCGGTACTATTTGTACGATGTCACATGTTAATCCTTGTTTCCTTCCCTGTTGTATTAACTGCCTTGATTCTATGTTGTTAACTTTTGGTAAATTCCTTATTGTTTCATTTCCATTGTCATTATCATTATATCATTATATCTTTCGCCTTGTTTCTTATTATCTCCAATAGGGCGTTGACCTAACCTCGTCACTACTCTGCCGAGGTTAGGTTTGGCACTTATTGGGTACCGTTCTGGTGTACTCATGCTACGCTTCTCCATATCTTTATGTGCAGAGTCAGGTGCTTCCTATCAGTCCTGGCACTAGTGAGCTGAGTTGCTTTGGAGACTTTAAGGTACGCCAACCCGCGTCCGTAGGCCTGGGTGTCCCCTTCTATCCTGTTTTCTTATTTCATTACCCTATTATAGACAGTGATGTATAGGATTTGTTCGGCACTGTTACTTGGAGCTTGTGACTTATATTCACACGGTTTTGGAAGTTGTACATATTGAGTTACAGATTTTATTTATGTAGTTTTTTTTTTGATTTAAAGAGCTTTTATTTATGTTAGTTAAAAGGGATTTACAAAGAGGGAGGGGGACATAAACCTTACCTCCCCAAAAAAGAAAATGTACCTTAACTTATAGATACAAAAATACAAAATGTGTCCAGTAGGTACAAAGTGTGTCCGACCTAGTATAAGATGATGTATATCTATCTTATATAGATGATAGATATACTTTTGTACAAAATCAAAGTGAGGTACTTCTAGGTCTCCCATTCTGTTCATGTGTGTTTGTACTTCTAGTTGGTTGATGCATGCTCCATTGAGTGATCTTGCAAAAAATTTGGTGATGTGCTAGTTCCTGCTTAGGTCATTGTGTGTTGTTGAAATGTTGGTGCTTCCTCGTGATTGATGTAGTACTTCAATGTTTGTTTGCTGTTGGAATGATTGATGGATTTTCTGGTGTTTGCCCAGATGTTGTTGCTGATTGTTGCTGATGTTGTTTTGTTGCGCATCTTTGTTGTTTGCTTTTTCTTTGCTTTCTTCCTGATGTGTTGAGGTATGATTCTGTGTGTGTTGAACAG
>MCJB01053028.1:0-18265 GCA_002018475.1 Nicotiana obtusifolia
TGTAGATGATTTTGAGAGAATTAGAGAGAGTTTGATGATTTTTGTGAATAATATGATGAAATAATGGGGTATTTATAAGAAAAAATAGTTAGGGGGGTTATGGGGGGGTTATAGGGTGTAAAGAGCCGTTTTTGGCCGTTGCCAAACGGCTATTTCATCAATATAGCCGTTGGCAACGGCTATAATTTAAAGAGGAAGAAGCTGCCAGATTTCCGGTCCGGTCCGGTCCGGTTCCGGTCCGGTCCGGCCGGTCCGGTTCCGGTCCGGTCCGGCCGGTCCGGCCCCCAACAGTACCGGTTTCGTCCGGTTTTAAATCCCTGAGCCGTTTCGTGACCGGACCCCAACCCCCCCTCGTGTATTTGGTCCGGTTCTAACCGGTCCAGACCGGTCCGGGCCGGTTTCCGGCCCCGAACCGGTCCGGTCCGGTTAGAACCGGACCATTAGCCAGTCCTAGGTATAACTATGTCATTTTAGAACGTTTATTACTTTTGAAACATGTTTGGTGATATTTGGCATAAGATATCCGTGCATCGCACAAACGTAGAGACTAGTTAATTTAAAAAATATTTTTGAGCATCAATTAGTATTAGGCCAAGCTTTTAAAAAGTTCTAAATATATTATTCTTAAAAGTACTTTTTAGAAACTATTTTTTCCCCGCTCCTAAAAAAGTTGTAAGTGTTATTGTTCTCAAAAATTGTAAGTGTATTGTTCATTAGCAGGTAAATCATTGAATAATGTAACATAAGATATGATTAGTACACATACAGCTAGCTGGCATTGATAATTTAAAATTCATAGTCAGAATATGCGCAATATTATATTTGGCAATAATTCAGAGTTGTTAGTAGGCCTCATTCATTAATTAGTGTGTAATAAGAATCATTCTTCTATTTTCCTTCTCACTAAGCATAGACTAAACTTCCATCGCCACAGAATGAAAGGCGGAAGGTCCATTGCTTAACAACTGTAGGTCAGTGTTTTTTCTTACTTAAGATTCATTCTTCTCAGATTAGAGGTTCATCTTACCCCTTTTTCAAACAAGTGGCAGATTTTAAACTTCAATAACATCTTTTTTCTAAATTAAATTAAGAGATTACTCGTAGTCGTACAGTGTTTTGTTTCTGTAACTGATACTGATTGTAAATTCGTTGTTTCAATTATGTTGCTATATATGGGAATTTTAAATATTAATCATACAATGCGGAATTCTAAATTTTAGTAAGCTGGATTAATAATGAATGAAATAAAAAATAATTACTTTATAAATGTTTAATTGAACTGGGAATTTATAGATCTATGCAAAGGAATCTGAATCTGGAAACAGGAATGTTTTGATCTAATTAGAAGATAAGGGGAATTTTGCATTAGGTTTTAGCGAGCTGGATTGATGATTAAAGAAACAATGAACATTAGAAGAAAAGATTCCATTAGTTCTTCTTTTGTAAGAGAATTAAGAATTCCTACTAATGTTAACTGGAGTGTTTGCACCCACTGTTTTTCACAAATCTAACATATTGCTCTTACTAATGTTAGGCATACTGCTCTTTGACATCAAGCATTTCAACCTCAACCTATGTTGTGCGGACTCTCCAAAATGATGCCGCACCCATGTCGGATCCTCCTAAATTAGTACCCGGCAACATTTTCAGAGTGTTCGAGCAACATAGACCTCAACAACCAGAAAATTGGATCAAGCTAATTTAGGATGGAGGATGTCAACATTGATGAGAGTGCTCCAACTCCTAGACCAACTACTCAAGTAACTGAAGAGGAACCTGTGGGGCTTGAGGATGATGCTGACAATATAATTAAGCTACTGACCAGAGGAATAAGGGAACGGGATATTGTCTCTATTTTTGGCATGCCTGGTCTCGGAAAGACCACTTTGGCCAAAAAGATATTCACAGATTCTTCTATTGTTTATCACTTTGATGTTCGAGCTTGGGTTACAATTTCGCAATCATATGATGTGAGAGAGCTGTTGAGGAATATCTATAAGCAAGTGACAAGTGATAAGTACAATGGAGATAAGGACAGCGACATAGCCGATATGTTGCGCAGGTATTTGATGGGCAAAAGATATCTCATTGTCTTGGATGATGTATGGGAAGTTGAGGCATGGGATGAGTTAAGATTTTGTTTTCCAATCGGTAAACGAGGAAGCAGAATCATGTTAACAACTCGACTTAAACATGTGGCAATGGAAGTCAAGAACCGTACCGATCCTTATTCCCCTCGATTCCTAACCACGGAAGCGAGCTGGAAATTGCTGGAGAAAAAAGCATTTCAAAAGGAAACTTGCCCTCCTAAATTCCAGGATGTTGGGATACAAATTGCGGAATATTGTAAAGGACTGCCTCTTACAGTTGTTTTGATTGGTGGAATTCTGGCAAAGAAAGATAGGAATGTCTCAGAGTGGTATGAATTTGCAAACAATTTAAAGTCTCGTCTTGGAGCAGTTGAAAGTGAGAGCAACTTGGCAATACAATTAAGTTACTGCTATTTACCAGATCATTTGAGACGTTGCCTTCTAACCATAGGAGCATTTAGGGAGGATGAAAAATTTGAAACATCTAAATTAATGTTACTCTGGATGGCCGAAGGCCTCGTTCAATGTAGTGATGAGAGAGGATTGGAGGAGGTAGCTGAAGGTTACTTGATGGATATAATTTCTAGTAGCCTACTAATGGTTTCAAAGACGACCTTTGATGGCAAGGTGAAGTACTTGCAAATTCATGATCTAGTGCGTGACTTTGTCTTAAACAAAGCTAAAGAAGAAAAGTTCATGCAAGTTATAGGGACACATAACCAATATCAACCTTCATATGATGAGGAACATCGAGTGTGCATTCACCTCGACCATAAGCTTCGTCATGATTTGAAGAGATTCAACAACACAATTGATAGATTCCTCACAAGCGGCTCCAAAAATGGAACATCTTTTGGAGAAGATCTTAAATCTTTCTTTGTTACTAATAACGTGAATGATTTTCTTGCTTATAAAGATTTTTGGAATATGGAGTCATATTTTCACGGTACTGTTTCTGAAGAGTATTTATCTCGTTCCTATCATTTCTCGTCAGTTGGAGACTTAAGACTTCTTAGAGTGTTGGATTTCAAGAACTGCATTCTAGGGGATTATTGGAATATAGTTGATATACTCCAATCACTAGTTTATCTGAGATACCTGGGAATGTGTTTCCAACATTTTTTTTTTTTCGAGTGGGTATCACACATGTGCGATCTAGAAACTTTACTGGTGGATGCTGAGATAGTAGTAGCACCTTATATTTGGAAGATGACGAAACTAAAGCATGTAGACCTAACAACACTCATACCTTGTGAGATACTTGCAGTTTCTGAAGAAGGTCCGTCTAAGTTGGAGAATTTAAGGGCATTTAAAGGCATGTGTTTATTTCGTGAGGATATTGAGTTAATTGAGAGGTTTCCCAATCTTCAAAAGCTTTTCCTCGTAATAACTGATAATGATATTGATGAAGCTAACTCTCTCGTTCTGAAATTGGATGTTCTTACACAGCTTCAATCCCTCGTTCTTTGTTCGATGTGTGATATCACCAAGTATTATTTACCTTCAAGTCTCAAAGAGCTGATCCTCCGCCGAGTTAATATAGCAGCAAGTGCAACTTCCACAATCGCTGCGTTACCCAACCTTCAAAGACTGAAATTTCGAGGGTGTAGATTCGAGCAAGAGGAGTGGGACGTGAGAGATATGGAGTTCCGGGTACTAAAAATCTTAAAATTTCGAAGCATTGCTCTTAGGGGATGGCATGTCTCAGAATCATCATCATTTCCCATGCTTGAAAGTTTAGTGCTAAGATCTGTTAAATTGCTTGAGAAGATTCCGGACAGTTTTGTTGATATTGGAACGCTTACATCAATCAAGGTGATCGATTGTGATGGTAATCTCACGGCCTCAGCTTTGGAGATTAAGGAAGAAGTAGAAGCATTTACAGGATGTGACAACCTCAAGGTCTATATTTTTCCACATTACTCTCGGTATGTCTATCTTTTCACCCTTAATTTTTTTCTTGATGAACTAACTCAATTTATGAGTTTAATTCATAATGTTATAACTGTAGAATAGGTTTATATCTTATGTATGTTACATTAATCCAAACACATTGTTATTTTTGTTACAAAAAAAGGGAACAAAAAGAAAACGAAGAGGAATATGAAGAGGAAGAGAAAACGGAAGAAGTAGAAGAATAAGAAGCAGCAGCAGCAGAAAAGAAGAAGGGAGAAGCAGCAGCAGCTGCAGCAGTAGTCGCAGAAGTAGAAGTAGCAGTAGCGGCAGATGTAGAAGCAGAAGAAAAACAGAAGGTAGAAGAAGCAGCAACAGCAAAAGTAGAAGCAGAAAAGAAAGATGACAAAGCTTTCAGCGTCATCATTTAAGACTTTCAATCTTGGTTTCATGAAATAACTCTTAGAACAGTGCAGCAATTTCTTTTTCCAAACCTCAAGGTTTAATATGCATAAAACCTTATACAGCAGAAATTTGGTTTTCAACAGAGGAAATTTAATAATCCGCGCTCATTATACCTTCTATTCTAGTAAAAATACTTGTAGCTTCTATTTCTCTAATTAGAGTTTGCTGGATAATTATACATGCATCCTTAAAGAATGCAGTTTGTTTCTTTGTTATACTTTAAAGTCATATAGAACATTTTCTTAAAAACAGTCTGTTTTTAGAACATTTTCTTAAAAACAGTTCTTATTTGTGTTTATGATAATATGCAATTATGTTATACATAAAAGATAAGTAAGACTGAATTATGTAAAAAGAATAAAAGATTAATTAATTTTGACATTTAGAGGCAAATTCATGGCATAAAAATCTATAAGGAAATAAATAATATATATTTGGAGGTAGCACCCTTGTGTTTATTTTGGATGATTTTGAGAGAGGTAAAGAATGTTCAAAGGAGTTGAAACACCTAAACAAAAGATCAAAAACTTATTTTTAGTTTTATTTTAATCAGACGCTGATTTAGACTCTGTTAATATTTTGTACAGAGCTAATTACTTGAAATATCATAATATGTCCAGATACTCAAGAGAAGAAATGTAGATTGACTTATAAATTTAATAGGTTCTATTATAAGTTGACTTAAAAATTATAAGTATTACGTAAAGTTCTACAAAATACTACAACTTTATTTAGCTTGAACTTATATTAGAGAATTAGTTTACTTCAAATAGCTATTATTTAAAAAATTCAAATAGCTATGAAAAACTTAAAAGAAGCAATATTCTCATAAGCAACGCCATGCGCGCATCTTACAATGAAATCAGAACTTTAGTTATTAATTTAAAAAGGTCATAAAATTTAAGAGAACTCACAAAATTTAGGAGAGTAAAAGTGAAACATTCATACTTGAGTATAATTCATTACTCTCGGTATCACCTTGAGTTGTTGACAAGATATTTGATAAACGTAAAGGGGTGTAATCACTATTATGCACCTGTATCTGCATTGTAAGCATGTGACTCGTAATTCGATAAGTTTAGTCCTTTCTTGTGAAGCGAGCTGAATGCCTCGGCAGTATAATAGATTCATCTATGGTTCGTGTTGCTCGACCCTCGACAATATACATATTATTCTGGATCGAGCCGTACGACCTTGGCATAATCGTGTGTTATATCGCTAGTAGTCCGAATATTCACGAGATTATTCTTTCACTGATGCATAGCATTTCATATGGTTTTCCTTATTCATTTGATATTGGCACTTGATATTTCCGAGCTGTTGAGATAGAAAACGAGATTGAAAAATTTATATCGTTAACAGATATTTATCCCACAACGGTAATAGTGGGATAAAACGGTAACCAACATAATCTTTCAAAATTTAACTTTTAAATTTTTTCTTGTTTGAACTATATAGAAACTTATAATATTTAAGAATTATAAATTAAACAAAAATTTAGTTATATAAATATTTAAAGTAATATTTTTCATATTTTGAAATTTTTTAAATTTATTCGAACGAGCAAAGCCATGCTACTTTTACTTCTTAGTTTGCCCACAAAAAGGCTTAAAATGATAAACTAATAGTTCTTCATCAATATTACAAATGCTTTAAGATAGACAGAACAAAAGACAAAATTTTATGGGAAGTGCCTCATTTCACAATATCTTGTGGGAATGTGTTTATACTTTACGTTAAAAAAGTAAACTAATTCTCTAAAATAAGTTCAAGCTAAATAATATTGTAGTATTTTGTAGAACTTTACGTATTACTTACAAAATTTTAAGTCAACTTATAATAAAACCTATTAAATTTGTAAGTCGATCTATTTACTAATCGTATTGTGTTCGAATTAACTCTCCCTTTCATATAATTCACTCATGGTTGCTAATTAATCGATAAATGTTCTCATAGCTTTCTCCCGAAGTACTACTCACCTATTCTCAATAGATTAACGCCTATATTCCTATGAAATCAATCTATTAAAAACGCATTAAGATCACGATATTTAATTAAGCACGGGTATTAGGTATATTCCTATCCTAACCACAAATCCGCTCCCCCTAAGGGTTAAGATCATGCTCTCTTCAACTCTTCTCTAATCTAAACACGGCTTTCCCAAGCATAGCATAGATAGCAAATAGAACCTAACTGCTGGCCCGACAATTAAGCAATTAAACACAGAATTGAAGAAATAACCATATGTTGGTGAATTATGATCAAGGTTAAGTTAAGGTTAAACAACAATATTCATGGCTAATCACAACCACAGAACAACGGGAGTTTAGCCACTCATAATATAATCACACAATTGCATAAGTTTTGAATCAATTGGAAATACTAGAAAAAGATGAAGAAAACTGATAATTCTCTGCTTCCTAACGAGCCCGTGTGTGTTTTTCCTCCAAGGTGGCGTCTCTCCCCTCAAAAATAGGTTCGTCTTGCTTTTATACATGCTGGGTAGGTCTAGGGCCGAAATAACCTTGTCCCGGGCGAATTTGGACAAAATCACGTCACCGGCGCCCTGGATAGCGCCAGACGTTCACCAGGGCGCTGCCTCAAATTGCCATTCTGACTCCAGCGCCACAGGTGGCGCCAGGCGCTGCCTGTGGCGCTCAGATGCTCAATTCGTCCGGTTTTGTTCGTTTTGGCTCAAATCTAGCGTGTTTCGCCTCTAATTGCTCCCGACTCATTCGTACACATAAAAACACTTCAAATTAATATAAATCATAGCATTTAACATACCAATTTCACGAAACAAGAGTCAAATATGAGGCGATATACATAGAAATATATGTGCTTTAAGCTAAACATCAGTTATATATATGAAAATTAACACTAGGCACACTGCCTAGTGAATTTGATTAAAAAAAATTCATGGAATAATGAAATATAATGAAAACCGAGTAGGAAATACTTTCCCCAATCCATTTGGTGAAAATCCTCTCAAAATTAGCTTCAATCTGAGCTCCATAGCTTCAAATAAGTTAAAATGGCCGAAACCCCCATTTTAAGAATCTATCCAGGCAAGTCTCATTTGACATTTGAGATTTATAAATCACATCTAAAAGCTTTTTTTTTTTGGGCAAATTATAGAATTTTATTAATAATAAAAACAAACGCCGCAAAGGAAAAGTACAAGTAAAGGAGACATAACTCCAGTAGTGTCGCCTATATGCCTTGGCTATATGATTACTCCTCTGCGCCTCACGTTGCCTCTATAGCAGCCTCATGTAGAGGAATTATGGTGTAGTTGCCGGCAAAGTTTCACGAAGGCATATAATCTCATAGCCATTCGGGTATATCCAGAGGCATAGAACCTAAGCAAACGCATACCGAGCTTAACCTTACCTTACAAATCCTATTGAGGCAAATAAAAAGCCTCACCTATTAGCAAGCATGTAGGAAGAAAGAACTAGCGAGAAACAAATATTGTATGATCATCATAGAGTTCATAATACACTTTATGATGATATTACATATGATTATGCTAATAAAATGATCTAATAGAATGCATTAAGAATTAGAGTCATGTCCCTCCTTATCCAAACTTGTGAATTCTTCAAATGCAATTCTTTGTCTTCCTCCTCCCGTCTCTTTAAAATGTATTCGCAAATCATCGTTTCTTCTTTGAACGGGAGCGCCTTGTAGACGTGGTTGGAACAATCTATTTTTTCTTAGCAACTCTCATAGGAAGTTGCCTAACGTTTACCTTCCTCATTCACCTTGCCATCCCAACTCATATTCCTTGTATGAGACTTCTTATTTTTTCCACTGTGCATTGGCGATAAAGCACCTCTTTTAGCAGCTTGTTCATGGCGTTGTTGTAGCATATCATCTTCCTCTCCTGGTTCATAAATAGCTCGTCCCATGTTAGCTTGTTGAGGCACATTCTGGGCAGAGATTTGTGAGATCAAACCACTGTGTTGCGCCTTCATCGTAACTGCCAAGACTGGATGTTGTTCACCTAGTTGAATCTCATGCTTGCTGTTAGACAAATGTCCAGCACTACAAGTTTGAGCTATAGTTAATGAGTTTAAAGGATTAGAACTTTCCAAAGCATCCAAAAGTCTTCTATCTTCTAGTGAAATTACTGGACTGTATGCGCCAATTTGCTGTTGTTCTTTCCCTTCTTTAGTGTATGTGATTGCGTTCAAGATTACTGGAATGGTTGTGTGAATAGGTTGCTGCTGCTGCCCAGCTGTATTAGGTGCTCCTGCCCAGTTGGTCGAGATCATTTGACTGCTTCTGCACAATAGCTGAGGCTGCTGCTCAGTGTCTGTAGGCTTAACTGAAGCCTGCTTTGTCCTAGCAACTGGAGAGTGTCTGGGAATGAATGCAGGAGCTTTCAAATTAAGCTTAATGTAATTACCAGTCTTTGGCAGTGAAGGTGAAAATACTGAATCCTCTTCACTCTCAAGAGCAGTGTAATCAGTCGACTTCCCCTCGTCGTCATCCCCCAATCCTCCTCTTCCTCATGCTCAACTTGATCAGCCCAAGTTTTGCATTTTGTTAGCCAATCATTATTGTTACCAGTGGACAGCACTAACTGCCCAGTTTCACCTTCATGTTCACCCAATGACTGCTCTCTGTGAAGGTATATCAAAGACGGAAGTGTTCAAAGTGATTAAAGGTTGTCTCACCATATTAGTGTGCATCCTGAGCATCTTTTATAATTTTCTCAACATGAGGACTAGAAAATTGCAGCGTAGGAATATTGGAACTTAGATTGTCAGGCAACTCGTCCACCAAATCGTTCTTTGAGGCATTCCGTCGAACACCCAAATCGTTAGCCAAAATGTCTCTACTCTGACCTTCCTTTTTACTGCTGGGGCATGCAAAACCTTGTGTGGACATCGTAATGTTATTTAAAGTTGCTAACTTCGCTGTCCAGCCTTATCGAGTTCCAGAGATTCAAACATATGTGAGCTCGACACATTGCTGGAGACAATTCGTCGAATACCTGGGCTCTGCTGTTTTGACGATACAGCCTTCTTTGTAGGTGATTTTCTGTGTGTTACCACGCTCCACCGCTCACCCTTTTTAGTTGTATGTTCTCCCTTAGCAGCATCAACCTTTCCACCATTTTTAGGAACCTGAGTTGGTGTTGCCATCTGCTCACTTTCAACTGACTCATTACCAATCTCCTCATTGTTAGTTCCATTCTCGGATTGTACCAGACACAGAGCTAGATCAGTAACATTCAGACCAGCTGTAGCTGAGTGCATCCTGGCAAACACTGTCGAAGCAGGGATGTCTCTTGAATATTTGGTCTCTCCCTCCTTCAAATTAAAAAAATCTTCAAACAGCGTACCGGCCTGTTATTTTGTGCTGCTGGTGTATTGTCAATAACAGGAGTATCAGTACTCCTAGTTCCTTCATGATTTAGCCCAGTTCTTTGTAAGCCATTGTTCATCATAACATTCTGTTCATTAGGTTGTTGCAAGCACCCCTGCTTTCCAATGTTGACCTCCTTTGCTGCTAGTTCGACCTCTCTTTGAGCAGCTCTTTTACTATTCAAAAGGTCTCTTGTTTGCGATTAATAACTGGCAGTTTGCGATCAGCTATAACTCCCTTTCTCCTCTGCTTTTCTTCAGATTTATCTTTCAAAACTCGACAAGATCTTTCGTCATGCCCTTGATGTTTGCAATATGTACAATACAATGGAAGATTTTCATACACAACCTCTTGACAGTATGTGACAGATCTGCCAGTAACTTTGTCAACGATTCGCAAGTTAACTTTTTTTGGAAGTTTACCTAGCAAATCTGAGTATAATCTTCACCGTAGCAGTGCTAGCTCTTGTTCTCTCTTGTGTTGCTTTGTCAACAGCCAGGCTTTACCAACAGCAGATGTGATAGATAGTAATGATCTCTTTGCAAAGAAATTTGGAGGCAGTCCTGGCAGTGAAGTCCAGACGACAGCCATGGGTGTTTCCTCCTTCGGATTGAATCCTAAGATCCATGGAAAGGTTCTGAAGAAGTATTCACCACCTCTGGATTTAATATATTCAGTCGAACTTGACAGAAACTGGACATAATCAGTGTACAAATCAAACCTAACCAAAAGGTGATGATATTCGAGTTGTCAAATGTTGCAGCAACCATGAACATCGAATTGTGTCGGAAAGATTTTCCTGATCTCTTGTAACTCTAGTTTTCCATATGAGAATTTCATCACGACTGCTTGATGCAGTCCTTCTCTTGTGAACTCGTTAACTTCTTCCATGGTGAATTCTATCGTTGGTTCACCATATACGAAAGCAACAGTGAGTAACTCAATTTTTGACGAAGTTGCGGCAGATTGTTTCGGATTAAGTTGCGCAGCATACGACTGCTTTGGATAGCCTATTTCTGTAAGTATTTGAGTTGGTTCACTCACTGGCAATAGCTGAGGAGCAACATGATCGTGCAATTGGGCTGCTGAGGTGGTTTTGACATTTTGTCTAACACCCGGCGTGCTCGACTCGGCAGCGACACCTTTTGTTAATGTTCTAAAGATTGCCTCAATAAAAATTGATTCTTGAGGGACGGGATCAATCTTCTCAACAGCAGAAATCGATTGGCATTGGTTTTGAGCCAATTGGTTTACCTGAACTCCATATTCGACGTTGGGCAGAGGTGGGATCTTCTTCGCTGAAATTTCTGGTTGTTGTTGCGCAACTTCTGGTTGTTGTTGATTGGGATTGTATAAGGTAATCTTCTCAACAGCAGGAACCGATTGGCATTGGTTTTGAGCCAATTCGTTTACCTAAGCTCGAAGCGCGAAACTGCAATGTGCGTCGATATTCTCGGCAGAAATTTTACTTGTTGTTGCGCACCTACTGGGTGTTGTGGATTGAGAATATAGGTTGTTTCATTGTTGCTTTGAAGTGGATCTCCCACAGCCAAAAGCTGGGGAGAGATTGCAGCCATTTGCCTCAGCCCCAGAAAATTAGGAATTTTTGCTTCGTCCGAATAATGAATGGTTTAACTTTCATGTTTTTCTCACCTTCCAATTCCTTATAGATGGCGAGATATAAGCTCCCACAATAAGCCTGTGCAGCATAAATTTTTGCGATGCACACTGCCAGGCAAAACAACTGCAATATCAGGCTTCAGTTAATCGATCATAACTTTCTGTACCAATGTCCAAATAATGAATGGTTTACATTTCTGGAAACTAGATTCAAAGGGGTACACATTTTACTTTCGGATCATCTCCAATTCATTACAGGTCACGAGATATAAGCTTCCAAAGTGAGCCCTGTGCTGCAGAAATTTCTGCGATGCACACTGCTGTAGCAAAAAACAGCAGTTAAAAATGGCCTAGAAATGGTCCGAAGCCACTCTGAAACTCACCCGAGACACTCGGGACCCCGTCCGAATATACCAACAAGTACTAAAACATATTATGGACTTAGTCGAGGCCCTAAATCACATCAAACAATGGTAAACACACGAATTATACTCCAATTCAAGCCTAATAAAACTAACAAATTCCAACTTCTATATTCGATGCCGAAACCTATCAAATCGAGTCCGATTGACCTCAATTTTGCACAAGTCATAAATGACATAACAAACCTATGAAAATTTTCAGAACTGATTCCAACCCCGATATCAAAAAGTGAACTCCTCGGTCAAACTTTCTAAAAATCTTCCATTTTCCAACTTTCATCAAAATGCGTCGAATTATCCTACAGACTTCCAAATCCAAATTCGGACATACGCCTAAGTCCAAAATCACCATACTAAGCTATTGACATAGCAAATTTCCATTCCGGAGTTGTGTGCTCAAAAGTCAAACTTCGATCAACTCTTTTTATTTTAGCTTCTAAAATAAGAATTGTTATTTCAATTTGATCCAGAATTGTCCGAAGACCAAACTCAACGATACACAGAAGTCATAATACGCATTACAAAGTTGCTCGAGATCTTAAGCCGCTGAATGAGGCATAAATTCTTAAAACGACAAGTCGGGTCGCTGAAGAGAATTTGCTTCTTCAAATTTTTTACTATCTGTTTTTCTCCATTAAAGTTTAATTAATCATTTTAAACTAAATTTGATTATAAACAACAAATATATTCATATAGATATATTTTCCATGTCGGTTATAATGTTAATTGCCAGAAAATATTTTAAATGTTAGAACAATTAATTTTTTTCAATTTAGAACGAGCTAATATGTTGAATTTGGAAATTTACACCTTTAAAATTCACGAGTACATATATAATTAGTATTGCATAAAATAAAATGTGATAATAATATGCAAATACATAAGCATCAACTAGAATACCCCAAGAACCCGACGTCACAAGTGCATGAGCATTTACTAAGGAGTATAATAATGATACAACTTCTGTCTGAAATGTATAAAGATAGGATAAAGTAAATAGTGTGGCAGAGACTCTGTGGGCTGGGATAATGTAGCCTGGAATGCAACTCACCATAAAGTCTCTCAGCAGTTGCGCCTACGCTCCCAGATGTCCATCAAACGAACCTGTCAGATCGTGCACATTTAGTGCAGAAGTGTAGCATGAGTATGTAAATCAACGCGTACCCTGTGACTATCTAGCCTAACCCCGGAGAAATAGTGACGAGGGGCCGACATCAACACTTACTAGAGGTCCAATAAAGCAGTAATGCTAAATCCTAAACATATATGAAGCACAACGGTAATGGTGGAATAAAACGGTAACCAACATAATCTTTCAAAATTTCTTTTAACGGTATAAATTTCTCAGTCTCGTATTCTTTCTCAAAAGCTCGAAAAATATCAAGTGCCAATATCAAATGAATAAGGAAAACAATATGAAATGTCAGGCATCAGTGGAAGGATAATATCGTGAATATTCGGACTGCTAGCAATATAACGCACTGTTATGCCGAGGTAGTACGGCCCGACCCTATCGAGAATAATGTGTACATTGCCGAGAGTCGGGGAGCACGAACCATAGATGAATCTATTATACTACCGAGGCGTTCGGCCCGCTCCACAAGAAGGAAGAAACTTATCAAATTACGAGTTACATGCTTACAGCGCAGATACAGGTGAATAGTAATAAATACACCCCTTTATGTTTATCAAATATCTTGTCAACAACTCAAGGTGATAAAAGCCGGCCTAATATATATGTTATATATCGTGGGACAAGTACTCTCCTACACTTATCCTTAGACAATCGACAAAATATGAAATAATCTTAGACTAAAAGATTAACTCTTGACAAAATCTGTTTCTTAATTGCTGCCTGTGCCACTAATAGAAGGATCAAGAATATCATTGGTTTCAAACACCAAGACTTCTCCTTCAGTTATTTGGTCTATCCAGTTTACACTGCAAGAAGAGATATTACCACCAAAGTTTTGAGAAAAACAGCAGGGTGGCAGGGGAGACTTCTCCTTCACTTATCAAGTATCATTGGTTTACACAGCTAGAAAAACAAGAGGGTGGCAGGGAAGGCTTCTCTCTTCTCATTCAACAAGATTTACACTTACAAACTATGCATTTATTGGCACTGACGTGCTTAGTATATTTTATGAGCGGTGTCACATTTTTTACAATCCACATTGTGTTCCAAAATTAGCTCAAAATGTTGTCCAAAATTTACAGCGGTTTACAGAGAGTAAACATGAAAGGGAAAGATGTCTAAACAGCTTTTAACATCAATAATGTAATGTGTTCAAAATTTACTCTTCCTCTTCATATTCCTCTTCTTTTCTTTTTGTTCCCTTTTCTTAACAACATAACATAAAGATATTAAACATATTCTGCAGTTATAATAACAATAACATAATGAAAGAAAAAGTTGAAAATTAAAAAGAAAAACATACCGAGAGTAGTGTGGAAAAATATGGACCTTGAGGTTGTCACATCCTGAAGTTGCTTCTACTTCTTCCTTAATCTCCAAAGCTGACTCCTTTAGATTATCATCACAATCGATCACCTTGATTAACGTAAGTGTTCCAATATCCGCAAAACTGTCAGGAATCTTCTCAAGCAATTCAACAGATCTTAGCACTAAACTCTCAAGCATGGGAAATGATGATGATTCTGAGACATGCCATTCCCGAAGATCAATGTAAATAAATTTTAAGATTTTGAGTACCGGGAACTTCATATCTCTCACGTCCCACTTCTTTTGCTGGAATCTACACCCTTGAAATACCAGTCTTTGAAGGTTGGGTAACGCAGCGATTGTGGAAGTTGCACTTGCTGCTATATTAACTTGGCCGAGGGTCAGATCTTTGAGACTTGAAGGTAAATAATACTTGGTGATACGACACATCGAACCAAGCATGAGGGATTGAAGCTGTGTAAGAACATCCAATTTCAGAACGACAGAGTTAGCTTTATCAATAAGATTAACAGTTATTCCGAGTTGAAGCTTTTGAAGATTAGGAAACCTCTCAATTAACTCTATATCCTCATGAGATAAACGCATGCTTTCAAATGCCCTTAAATTCTCCAACTTAGACGGACCTTCTTCAGAAACTGCAAATATCTCACGAGGTAAGACTGTTTGTACCTCTACATGCTTTAGTTTCGCCATCTTCCAAATATGAGATGTCGCTTCTACTACTATCTCAGTATCCACCAGTAAAGTTTCCAGGTCGCGCATGTGTGATACCCACTTGAAAAAAAACTTTTCGAAACACATTCCCAGGTATCTCAGGTAAACTAGTGATTGCAGTATATCAACTATATTCCTATAATCCCCTGGAATGCAGTTCTTGAAATCCAACACTCTAAGAAGTCTCAAGTCTCCAACCGACGAGAAATGATAGGAACGAGATAAATACTCTTCAGAAACAGGACCGCGAAAATTAGACTCATGCTTCCAAAAATCTAAATATTCACTAAAATCATCAACGTCATTAGTAACATAGAACGATTTAAGATCTTGTCCAACAGATGTTCCTTTCTTGGAGCCGCTTGTGAGGAATCTATCTACTTCGTTGTTGAATCTCTTCAAATCATGAAGAAGCTTATCGTCAAGGTGAATGCACACCCGATGTTCCTCATCATATGAAGGTTGATATTGGTTATGTGTCCCTATAACTTGCATGAACTTTTCTTCTTTAGCTTTGTTTAAGACAAAGTCACGCACTAGATCATGAATTTGCAAGTACTTCACCTTGCCATCAAAGGTCGTCTTTGAAACCATTAGTAGGCTACTAGAAGTTATATCCCTCAAGTAACCTTCAGCTACCTCCTCCAATCCTCTCTCATCACTACATTGAACGAGGCCTTCGGCTATCCAGAGTAACATCAATTTAGATGCTCCAACTTTTTCATCCTCCCTAAATACTCCCATAGTTAGAAGGCAATGTCTCAAATGATCTGGTAAATAGCAGTAACTTAATTGTATTGCCAAGTTGCTCTCACTTTCAACTGCTCCAAAATGAGACTTTAAATTGTTTGCAACTTCATACCACTCTGAGACATTCCTTTCTTTCTTTGCCAGAATTCCACCAATCAAAACAACTGTAAGAGGCAGTCCTTTACAATATTCCGCAATTTGTACCCCAACATCCTGGAATTCAGGAGGGCAAGCTTCCTTTTGAAATGCTTTTTTCTCCAACAATTTCCAGCTCTCTTCCGTGGTTAGGAATCGAGGGGAATAAGGATCGGTACAGTTCTTGACTTCCATTGCCACATGTTCAAGTCGAGTTGTTAACATGATTCTGCTTCCTTATTTACCAATTGGAAAACATAATCTTAACGCATCCCATGCCTCTACTTCCCATACATCATCCAAGACAATGAGATATCTTTTGCCCATTAAACACTTGCGCAACATATCGGCTATGTCACTCTCCTTATCTCTACTGTACTTAACACCTGTCACTTGCTTATAGATATTCCTCAACAGCTCTCTCACATCATATGATTGCGAAATTGTAACCCAAGCTCGAACATCAAAGTGAGAAACAATAGAAGAATCTTCGAATATTTTTTTTGCCAAAGTGGTCTTTCCGAGACCAGGCATGCCAAAAATAGAGACAATATCCCGTTTCCTTATTCCTCTGGTCAGTAGCTTAATTATCTTGTCACCATCATCCTCAAGCCCCACAGGTTCCTCTTCAGTTACTTGAGTAGTTGGTCTAGGAGTTGGAGCACTCTCATCAATGTTGACATCCTCCATCCTAATTAGCCTGATCTATTTTCTGGTTGTTGAGATCTATGTTGCTCGGACACTCGAAAAATGTTGCCAGGTACTATTTTTGGAGGATCCGCACAACTAATTTACAATCAGTATCAATAACAGAAACAAAACACTGTACGACTACGAGTAATCTTTTGATATAATTTTGAAAGAAAAAAAAAGAAAAAAGAAGTTATTGAAGTTTAAAAGCTGGCACTTGTTTGAAAAAGGGGTAAGATGAACCTCTAATTTGAGAAGAATGAACCTTAAGTAAGAAAAAACACTGACCTACAGTTGTCAAGCAATGAACCTTCCGCCTTTCTGGAGCAGAGAGCTTTTAATCTGTGGCGATGGAATTTTAATATAATAATGGAAGTGAGAAGGAAAAGAGAAGAAACTACAACAAGTAGGGGACAAACATTTGTGAGTGTGAGACAACTTAATTATGTAGTGTGACTAATAAGTATTATATAAAACTACACAGTGTTTGTTTCCAAATTTCAAAAGCTGTGCTCACATTATTTAAAATTGTATTATAAAAGTACAAATTATACGAACTAAACGAAAAATTTACATACATCAAATACATAATCAGGCAATTTTAGAGAGACTAAAACTAAAAACTATATACAGAAAATAATTATTGTATATATAATTATATGTTGATTATATAATGCATATGCCATTTATATACTATAAAGACCTAACAAATTATGTATACATAATTCTACATATAATTCTATATTAATTATATAGCACATATATAAATCATATATACATAAATAATTGTTGTATATATAATTATACATTAATTATACTGCACATGCCAATTGTATAACATAAAAATCTGACTAGAAATCATACATTAATTATACATTAATGTATTCTCACTTACTGGTTCCCAGTGTTTCCAACCATTGCTTCCTTTTCAAAGAGTCTTACTTTTTATCGCATGCCTTTACACTGTGAGGAGATTCAACTAATTAGCTACTAATTCAATCTCTAGATTCAACTCCAATTTTAATTAATTAAACTTCAATCGTGAATCTGTCACGATCCAAATTTTCATCCGCAGGATGTCGTGATGACACATAGTGTAATGACTCGTTTTACGCCCTAATTTATTTCTTTAATTATATTAATTGAAATTAAGTTGAGAAAATGTACTCGAAGAAAATTGGAAAGAAATGAGACACATGGCCTCGTTTGCGAAACTCTAAGTCACAAAAAGTCAACCCGAAATTGACTTTTGAGTTAGAAGGCTCGGATTTGAATTCCGACGACTCGACTAGCTTCGGGATAGTATATATGACTTAGACGAGTGACTGGAATAAATTTAATAGACCTCGAACAGCGTGAGAATTGAATCGAGGAAGTTCGGAATACCGGTTGATAGGTCGACTTTTGATCCGGAAGTCGGAATGAAATTCCGAAAGTTGCTGTAGGTTCCTTATGTAATTTTGGACTTGAGTGCAAATTTTCAGACCATTCGGACACCGTTTGGTCGGGTTCGGATCGAAGGATCGAATTGAGGATCCTTGAAGTTCATAGGATTGGTTTCAATGCGAATCTAATAAATCGATGTTCATCTTAGTGTTCCAAAGATTGGAACAAGTTTGAATGAGGTTATAGAACATGTGTGC
>MCJB01053028.1:20243-45755 GCA_002018475.1 Nicotiana obtusifolia
GTTTTACTGAGTTCTTGACTGAAACTCAATTGATATTATTGTGATTGGGCTGATTGCCATGTTTGGGCTTCGCGCCGATTTTCTTAACACGCCGTCACGAGGATAGATTTATATGGATGTAAACCCTTCAGGGGTATTTAAAATGCTTTGAATCATTATTTGAACTTGGTTTTAGAAAATTAAATGATGGTTCATCAACTTGATTTTGAAACACATACGCTATTTTCAAACGATTTTTATATATGGATCGGGTGGCACGCCGCCACAGGTCATGGCTAGTGTTGACTAGCATGACTAGCATTGCATTGCATAGACATGCATGGATCGGGTGGCACGCCGCCACAGGTCATGACTAGCGTTGACTAGCATGACTAGTTTATATATATATTGCGCCGGAACCACCCACCGAGCGCGGGTACCCAGGGGATCGTGTGGCACGTCGTCACAGGTCATGACTAGTGTTGACTAGTATGACTAGCATTGCATTGCATTGCATTGCATTGCATGGCATAGCATCGCATCGCATTGCATTGCATTGCAAATTTGGTTTTGTGATTGTTCTGTTTGCTTCACATATTTCTGGGGAAGGTAAAATGTGTTATTGTTCCGTGGTGGATTGTGTAATGATTTAAATGTTTCTTATCTTCAGTTCTTATTTACTTTTAGTACTCACTGAGTTGGAAGTACTCACTTTACTCCCTGCACCTTGTGTGCAGATTCAGGCGTTAGCGGTCCCACTCAGAGGTACTGAATACTACTACTGGACCGAAGCTTCAGAGATTACGAGGTAGCTGCTTGCGTCCGCAGCTCCGTAACTCTTTTCTTTTGTTGATTTTGCTTCCCTCAAACATTTGTACTTAAGATATTGTATTAGATATATTATCAGCAGGTCTTCTCTAGTGGCTCATGACTTTGTGACACCCCGATCTGAGGGCTGTAGTCGGGATGGTACTTTTTTACGTATATGTATATATATATTCCCGACTCATTTTAATTATTAACATGTTCTTGTTTTCAAATTGCGTCATTTAATTGATTTAATGCAAATGGGATTGGTTTGGCTCGCCTTGTCCCCACGAGAGGCGCCATCACGACCGGGTTGGGATTTTGGGTCGTGACACATTAGAGACTAGGTAAGCCTAACACTTACTGAATTAGTGGCAACTCAACCAAAAATTATTAAATATGAATTAGAAATTTCCTACCACCTCAAAACCGGTAGTACAAGTCACAAGCTCTACAGAGTTTACTAGAAAAATCTCTAAATACAATTGTTGCAGAATAGAATCAACAGTGCAGGAAAATATCATAAGGTGACTCTAAGGCCTGGGAACGCGACAGTAGGTACACCTTAAGTCTCCACAACAATCCAATCAATTAGCAAGATTATCAACAACATTGAGGTACCTAGATCTGCACAAAAATGTGCAGAAGAGTAGTATGAGTACACCACAACGGTACCCAGTAAGTATCAAGCCTAACCTCGGTAGGGTAGTGACGAGGGCAGGCCAAGACACATACCGGACATATAAACCTGTACAAAATGCTACATAAAGCTAACAAGTAAGTAAAATCAAGGTAAGGCCAATAATAGAAGAATTTGCAATGCAAATCAACAATGAAAATAATGAGAAACACGGAAGGCATCGAGCAAACAATCAAGCAATTAAGCAATAACACAGTCAGAGTACAAATATAATATAAAAATGGCACGGAATCACCCTTCGTGCTTTTAGTCTCGTCTTTACCATGAAATGGTGAATAATTTAAACACAATTCCAACTTGAACATAATAAAGCATCAAATGAGTTATTACACCAATTTAGTATTTAAAAAAGATAAAATAGCGGAGAGGTTGTGCAAATAGAATATCAATTGCGTTTAGTTTAGAAAAATATGAGATTCAATATCATATTGTATTTATACAAATTAAGACATTCCATCAAAATTTAACGAGATAAATATAGGTTTTATTAAAGTAAAACGTATAATCAATTTTTCACATAATTACACGACAATATGATAATGATGAAGTTGAGGTACAATTAGAGTAACTATATAATAACCATTTAAATTAGTAGATCTTCGAACAAGATATGAGTTTTTATTTTTGAAAGACACACAAGTGGAATAGCTTGAAAATTCTTTCATTTATCTCTGCTAAATTCTCAGCAACATAACATATCACATAGGATGCATGACTCATACAAAAAATCCATATTCTTCTATTTTTAATATATTGAGGAACCACAGTAACCGTCCTAGCATGAAATGCAATGTGAGAACATAATCGAAATTAACCTTAATATCACAATAATAATCATATTTGTTGCAGCGTGCAACCCTATCCCTCTCATTATTAAATCATATCCGTTGCAGCGTGCAACCCGATCCCCCTCAATATTAAATCATATCTGTTGCGGCGTGCAACCCGATNTTTATTAAAGTAAAACGTATAATCAATTTTTCACATAATTACACGACAATATGATAATGATGAAGTTGAGGTACAATTAGAGTAACTATATAATAACCATTTAAATTAGTAGATCTTCGAACAAGATATGAGTTTTTATTTGTGAAAGATACACAAGTGGAATAGCTTGAAAATTCTTTCATTTATCTCTGCTAAATTCTCAGCAACATAACATATCACATAGGATGCATGACTCATACAAAAAATCCATATTCTTCTATTTTTAATATATTGAGGAACCACAGTAACCGTCCTAGCATGAAATGCAATGTGAGAACATAATCGAAATTAACCTTAATATCACAATAATTTCATATTTGTACATTTGTTGCGGCGTACAACCCGATTCCTCACAATAATAATCATATTTGTTGCAGCGTGCAACCCTATCCCTCTCATTATTAAATCATATCCGTTGCAGCGTGCAACCCGATCCCCCTCAATATTAAGTCATATGTGTTGCGGCGTACAACCCGATCCCACTCAATATTAAATCATATCTGTTGCAGCGTACAACCCGATCCCACTCAATATTAATTCATATCTGCTGCGGCGTGCAATCCGATCCCACTCAATATTAAAATCATATCGGTTGCGGCGTACAACCCGATCCCACTCAATATTAAATCATATCTGTTGTGGCGTGCAACCCGATCCCACTCAATATTAAATCATATCTGTTGTGGCGTGCAACCCGATCCCACTCAGTATTAAATCATATTCATTGCCGCGTGCAACCCGATCCCACTCAGTATTAAATCATATTCATTGCCGCGTGCAACCCGATCCCACTCTATATTAAATCATATTCATTGCGGAGTACAACCCGATCCCACTCAATATTAAATTATATCTGTTGTAGCGTGCAACCCGATCCCACTCAACATTAAATCATATTCGTTGCGGTGTGCAGCCCGATCCACCTCAATAATTACCAACCAATTTACAACCAACTACGGCATACCACAAAATCAAGAGAAATGATGAGGCTACACAAAGAAATCATAATTAATGAAACAGGTTACACGATAGCTCACGAAATCAAATAACAAGGAAATGTCAATCCATAAGCCAAGGCACAATTTATGAGCATCAATTAACAATGAACGCATATAGCAGGTAAAGCATGAATTCAACGAGTGATTACAATCAACAGTTAGCATATAAGGGTGAACTTGACAACAAGGATGGGACATGTGCTAACAATCTCAAGTAAAGCACGTACAAACAATTCTAACAACAAAAGATATATTCATGAAACGATATTTACAATCAATTGTATAAGTTAAAATGGCCGAAACCCCTATTTTAAGAATTTGTCAAGGCAAGTCTCATTTGACATTTGAGGCTTATAAATCAATTTGACACCCTTTTTTTTTTTGGCAAATTAAAATTTTAATAATAAAAACAAACGCCGCAAAGGGAAAATACAAAAGTAAGGGGGACATAGCTCCGGTAGTATTGCCTATATGCCTTGGCTATATAATTGCTCCTTTACGCCTCACATTGCCTCTATAGCAGCCTCATGTAGAGGAGTCATAGTGTAGCTGCCGGCAAAGTCTCACGAGGGCATATAATCTCATAGCCGTTCGGGTATATCCAGAGGCATAGAACCTAAGCAAACACATACTGAGCTTAACCTTACCTTACAAATCCTATTGAGGCAAATAAAAAGCCTCACATATTAGCAAGCATGTAGAAAGAAAGAACTAGCGAGAACTAAATATTATGTGATCATTATAGTGTTTATAATACACTTTGTGATGATATTACATACGATTATGCTAATAAAATGATATAATAGAATGCAGTAAGAATTAGAGTCACGTCCCTCCTTTAAATTAAAAACATCTTCAAACAGCATATCTGGCCAGTTATTTTGTGCTGCTGGTGTATTGTCAATAACAGGAGTATCAGTACTCCTAGTTCCNATAAATGACATAACGGACCTATGAGGATTTTCAGAACTGGATTCCGACCCCTATATCAAAAAGTCAGCTCCTCGGTCAAACTTTCCAAAAATCTTCTATTTTCCAACATTCGCCAAAATGCGTTGAGTTGTTCTACGGACTTCCAATTTCAAATCCGGACATACGCCTAAGTCCGAAATCACCATACAAAGCTATAAAAACTCTCAGAATTCCATTCTGGCCCTCGGATCAAAATCTCGCCTAACAACCGGAAATTGCCAAAATACTACTCCACCAATTCAAGCTTAATTCTACACCGAATCTCCAAAACTAATTCCGGTCACACTCCTAAGTCATAAATCACCTCCCGAAGCTAACCGAACCATCGGAACTCACATCCGAGTCCTCTAACTCATAAGTCAACATCCAGTTGACTTTTTCAACTTAAACCTTCTTAAAAGAGACTAAATGTCTCATTTCTTACCAAATTCACTCCGAACGCAGACTACTCAACTCGATCACATAAAACACGGATAACGAAGCATAATGCAGCAGAAATGGGAAAAACAGAGCGGTAACTCATGAGACGACTAGCCGGGTCGTCACATTAAGTCTCCACAGCAATCCAATCAATTAGCAAGATTATCAACAACATTGAGGTACCTAGATCTGCACAAAAATGTGCAGAAGAGTAGTATGAGTACACCACAACGGTATACCCAGTAAGTATCAAGCCTAACCTCGGTAGAGTAGTGACAAGGGCAGACCAAGACACATACCGGACATATAAACCTGTACAAAATGCTACATAAAGCTAACAAGGAAGGAAAATCAAGGTAAGGCCAATAATAGAAGAATCTGCAATACAAATCAACAATGAAAATAATGAGAAACACGGAAGGCATCGAGCAAACAATCAAGCAATTAAGCAATAACACAGTCAGAGTACAAATATAATATAAAAATGGCACGGAATCACCCTTCGTGCTTTTAGTCTCGTCTTTACAATGAAATGATGAATAATTTAAACACAATTCCAACTTGAACATAATAAAGCATCTATTGAGTTATTACACCAATTTAGTATTTAAATAAGATAAAATAGCGGAGAGGTTGTGCAAATAGAATATCAATTGCGTTTAGTTTAGAAAAATATGAGATTCAATATCATATTGTATTTATACAAATTAAGACATTCCATCAAAATTTAACGAGATAAATATGGGTTTTATTAAAGTAAAACGTATTATCAATTTTTCACATAATTACACGACAATATGATAATGATGAAGTTGAGGTATCAATTAGAGTAACTATATAATAACCATTTAAATTAGTAGATATTCGAACAAGATATGAGTTTTTATTTGTGAAAGATACACAAGTGGAATAGCTTGAAAATTCTTTCATTTATCTCTGCTAATTTCTCAGCAACTTAACATATCACATAGGATGCATGACTCATACAAGAAATCCATATTCTTCTATTTTTAATATATTGAGGAACTACAGTAACCGTCCTAGCATGAAATGCAATGTGAGAACACAATCGAAATTAACCTTAATATCACAATAATTTCATATTTGTACATTTGTTGCGGCGTACAACCCGATTCCTCACAATAATAATCATATTTGTTGCAGCGTGCAACCCGATCCTTCTGATTATTAAATCATATCTGTTGCGGCGTGCAACCCGATCCCCCTCAATATTAAGTCATATGTGTTGCGGCGTACAACCCGATCCCACTCAATATTAAATCATATTCGTTGCGGTGTGCAACCCAATCTACCTCAATAATTACCAACCAATTTACAACCAACTACGGCATACCACAAAATCAAGAGAAATGATGAGGCTACACAAAGAAATCATAATTAATGAAACAGGTTACACGATAGCTCACGAAATCAAATAACAAGGAAATGTCAATCCATAAGCCAAGGCACAATTTATGAGCATCAATTAACAATGAACGCATATAGCAGGTAAAGCATGAATTCAACGAGTGATTACAATCAACAGTTAGCATATAAGGGTGAACTTGACAACAAGGATGGGACATGTGCTAACAATCTCAAGTAAAGCACGTACAAACAATTCTAACAACAAAAGATATATTCATGAAACGATATTTACAATCAATTGTATAAGTTAAAATGGCCGAAACCCCTATTTTAAGAATTTGTCAAGGCAAGTCTCATTTGACATTTGAGGCTTATAAATCAATTTGACACCCTTTTTTTTTTTGGCAAATTAAAATTTTAATAATAAAAACAAACGCCGCAAAGGGAAAATACAAAAGTAAGGGGGACATAGCTCCGGTAGTATTGCCTATATGCCTTGGCTATATAATTGCTCCTTTACGCCTCACATTGCCTCTATAGCAGCCTCATGTAGAGGAGTCATAGTGTAGCTGCCGGCAAAGTCTCACGAGGGCATATAATCTCATAGCCGTTCGGGTATATCCAGAGGCATAGAACCTAAGCAAACACATACTGAGCTTAACCTTACCTTACAAATCCTATTGAGGCAAATAAAAAGCCTCACATATTAGCAAGCATGTAGAAAGAAAGAACTAGCGAGAACTAAATATTATGTGATCATTATAGTGTTTATAATACACTTTGTGATGATATTACATACGATTATGCTAATAAAATGATATAATAGAATGCAGTAAGAATTAGAGTCACGTCCCTCCTTTAAATTAAAAACATCTTCAAACAGCATATCTGGCCAGTTATTTTGTGCTGCTGGTGTATTGTCAATAACAGGAGTATCAGTACTCCTAGTTCCTTCATGATTTAGCCCAGTTCTTTATAAGCCATTGTTCATCATAACAGCCTGTTCATTAGGTTGTTGCAAGCACCCCTGCTTTCCAATGCTGGCCTCCTTTGCTGCTAGTTCGACCTCTCTTTGAGCAGCTCTTTTACTATACAAAAAATCACTTGCATCTCCATGTAACTGAACAATATTGCTCACATCAATAACTGGCAGTTTGCGATCAGCTGTTACTCCCTTTGTCCTCTGCTTTTCTTCAGATTTATCTTTCAAAACTCGACAAGATCTTTCATCATGCCCTTGATGTTTGCAATATGTACAATACTTTGGAAGATTGTCATACACAACCTCTTGACAGTACGCGACAGATCTGCCAGTAACTTTGTCGACGATTCGCAAGTTAACTTTTTTTGGAAGTTTACCTAGCAAATCGAGTATAATCTTCACCCTAGCAGTGTTAGGTCTTGTTCTCTCTTGTGTTGCTTTTTCAACAGCCAGGGCTTTATCAACAGCAGATGCGATAGATAGTAATGATCGCTTTGCAAAGAAATTTGGATACAGTCCTGGCAGTTCAATCCAGACGACAGCCATGAATCCTAAGGTCCATGGAAAGGTTCTGAAGAAGTATTCATCTCCTCTGGATTTAATATATCCAGTCGACTTTGACAGAAACTGGACATAATCAGTGTACAAATCAAACCTAACCAAAAGGTGACGATATTCGAGCTGTCCAATGCTGCAGCGACCATGAACATCGAATTGTGTCGGAATGATTTTTCTTATCTCTTGTAACTCTGGTTTTCCATATGAGAATTTAATCACGACTGCTTGATGCAGTCCTTCTCTTGTTGTTACGCAGCGACTGGGTGTTGTGGATTGAGATTATAGGTTGTTTCATTGTTGCTTTGAAGTGGCTCTCCCACAGCCAAAAGCTGGGGAGAGATCGCAGCGATTTGCCTCAACCCCAGTAAATTAGCAATTTTTGCCTTGTCCGAATGATGAATGGTTTAACTTTCTGGAAACTAGACACTAAGGGCTACAACGTTCATGTTTTTCTCATCTTCCAATTCCTTATTGATGGCGAGATATAAGCTCCCAAAATAAGCCCAGTGCAGCAGAAATTTCTGCGATGCACACTGCCAGGCAAAACAACTGCATTACCAGGCTTCAGTTAATCGATCATAACTTTCTGTACAAATGTCCAAATAATGAATGGTTTACATTTCTGGAAACTAGATTCAAAGGGGTACAACTTTCACTTTTGGATTATCTCCAAATTCATTACATATTACGAGATATAAGCTTCCAAAGTAAGACATGTGCAGCAGAAATTTCTGCAATGCACACTGCTGTAGCAAAAAAAAAAACAGCAGTTAAAAATGGCCTAGAAATGGTCCGAAGCCACTTTGAAACTCACCCGAGACACTAGAGACCCCGTCCAAATATACCAACAAGTACTAAAACATATTACGGACTTAGTCGAGGCCTCAAATCATATCAAACAACGCTAAAAACACGAATCATGCCCCAATTCAAGCCTAATGAAACTAACAAATTCGAACTTCTACATTCGATGCCGAAACCTATCAAATCGAGTCCGATTGACCTTAATTTTGCACACAAGTCATAAATGACATAACGGACATATGAGAATTTTCAGAACTGATTCCGACCCTGATATCAAAAAGTCAATTCTCGGTCAAACTTTCTAAAAATCTTCCATTTTCCAACTTTCGCCAAAATGCGTCGAATTATCCAACGGACTTCCAAATCCAAATCCGTACATACGCCTAAGTCTGAAATCACCATACGAAGCTACTGACATCAGCAAATTTACATTCCGGAGGTGTGTGCTCAAAAGTCAAACTTCGATCAATTCTTTTTATTTAAGCTTCTAAAATAATCGAAATTGAGATATAGTGTAATATACTCTCTACAAAATTATCCTATATTACATGTCATAAGTCCCATTTAGAGGAGCATTGTAAAAGGAGCCTTACTTTTTTTTTTAAATGTCAAGCATAAGAAGCCATATAAGTAGGAAAACGTTACTTTCAAATGGATATAATCAATGGTCATCTTTTGTATTTGTCTGAAGAAATAAATTGTCAAACTACTTTTTCTTTCCCTCTGTATAAAAGTCCCTGATCTTCAAATTCTTAGAAAGTTGAAAATATGTGAAAGATAATAAAGCAAGTAATATTACAAGCTGGCAAAGAGAAGAACACAAATGGAAACGTAGAGATGAGATACATGTTACAATGTAAAGAATAGAAGTGAACGCAGGAATAACCAAATCCATTACTTCACCACCAAAATATGTGGTGCAGTGGACAGAGTTGCTCTTCCCTTAACCAGAGATCTCGGATTCGAGTCCTGGGTATGGAAAAATCCTTGGTAAGAGAGAACTTCTCCCTGAATGGGGCTTTACGTGGCGGGAATCCGAATATAATCTGCTCCAATACGGATACTGGATGCCGGGTGAGAAACCGCAAAACAAAAAAGTAATTACTTCAACCTCTTCTTATCCTTGACATTTGGAAGTTATAAAATAAGAGAGTGAGTCAAACACTTTTAAATTACTTATAAGTCCCTAAATATGACTCTCTTAACGACTACATTGTGGATACTATTATCCTTATAGGAAAAGGGATTTTGAATTTATAGAAGTTACGATCTTTTTCCTCCAAGAATCTATATTTTCCTTATAGAAAAAATAAAATCAATTATTACAACAATCAAAGAAAGGCAATTGGGATTTCAAGCTGAAAGCATAATATATGCAATGGTTAATTCAATAATTAGTCCACTTCCATATCCCAAAAGAGCAGCTTTCCAAAAGTTATTGAGAAATTTCGAAGTGCTTTCTTCATCCAAAACGCTGTGTTGTGTTGTTTGTCTCGGGCATCCTACTACTTCCACAACCTTCCGAAACTGGAAATCCACGCAATCCATCATTACCTCCTGCGTATGAGTTACTCTCAAAGGTATGAAATTGAGGTCCTTTAGGAATGCATCCTTGGAGATGATTGTATACAGGTAAAATCAAACTCGAGATTTGACCGAGCATCCAACACGATAGGTCGAGATCGAGATATGATGATAAAATCCTAGAGATCGGCTCCTGCCTTGCCGAATTAGCCACCAGAACCAGCAGACTTGCCTTCGAGTTTATCGAGGTCATAACTGGTCCCGATTATTACGGTCTCAAGGAAAAATTTGCTAGTTTATCCGACAAGGGTCAGAAATTCCCGCAATTAAGAGAAAATGACGGCGGAAATCACAAAATATACCAAAAAGGGGAGCCAACAGTTAGCAAATCAATGACTTTTTACCTTTTATAGAACAATAGAATAATACCCTAAAAATAGGACTCCTCTAATATATAAAGGGGTTCTAACAATTCATGAGAAATATGGTAACATACACTCATAAGTGATACATTACTGTTATTTTATAAGTTCTTATTCTTTGGTATTTGGTGTCGACCAAAGTACATTCAGCTCGAGGGTGGACAACCTTCCTAGGCTGAAACTACCAATTCGTGTGGTTTGCAGTTAATTTATCGTTGTTTATTTCAATTGCGATCTAATTCATTGTTCTGTATCAAATTAATCCGCATGTCCTTTAAACCACTAACAAATTCAATTGTTATCCGATTTTAAGGAAAAACAATTATGTTTAAATGGCCGTTTGAAATTTCACAAATGATAAAAACTGAAAATATATTGCTTTTAATCTTTATCTACTCGGTTTCACAAGAAATCTCTCACTTCATCTTCTGCTATTTCCTATTCTTTTTTTTTTCCTTTATGACTTATAATTATTTTGCAGCGTTGTTGAAATAAAGATACTATTTTTTCATGTGTTGAAAGAAAATAAAAACAATTCACTGCGGAAAATATTACATATTTTCAAAAATAACCTATTACGAAAAATGTACCTTTAAACAATATACTAAATTGTATGGTAAGTAAGGACTAGAATTTATTCTCATTTTTACCATTCACTTGGTATTTCAAATGGACACATTCTTTGCCTACATTTAATTCATTAATAAAGATACATTTAGCAACCTACTAAAGCAAGAAATGTTCAAACGAAGACATACAATACCCGTTAATATAAAAAAGAGCAGCCCGATGCACTAAGCTCTCGCTATGCGCGGGGTCCAGGGAAGGGCTGGACCACAAACGTCCATTAAACATATTCTTACCCTGCATTTTGGCAAGAGGTTGTTTCCTAAAACACCAGTTAATATAAACTAAGAAAAAAAATCAGAAATAGAGCTTAATATGAATATATACCTGAAATTACATATTGGACGACTGGAACTTGTCTAGACACCATTATTTCTTCTTCTTCTTCTGTAGTGTCTTTGATGGGGTCGCTGCTTCTTTCGCCTTCTCATGGTGATTTTGTGTTCCAATTCTTCAACAATCCAAGAAAGCCAATTGGGATTTCGAGCTGAAAGCATGATATATGCAATGGATAATCCAATAATTAGTCCACTTCCATATCCCATAAGAGCAGCTTTCCAAAAATCATTGAGAAATTCAGAAGTGCTTTCTTCATCCAAAACGTGTGTTGTGTTGTTTGTCTCGGGCATCCTGCTACTTCCACAACCTTCCGAAACTGGAAATCCACGCAATCCATCATTACCTCCTGCGTATGAGTTACTCTCAAAGGTATGAAATTGAGGTCCTTTAGGAATGCATCCTTGGAGATGATTGTGGGAGAGATTTAAGAATGCAAGCGATGTCATAGAAGCAAGTTGTGGTGGTATCTCTCCTGAAAGCTTGTTAAATGAGAGGTCCAATGATTCGACTACAGATAAATATCCGAGCGATGATGGTATATCACCTTGCAATCCATTATGAGACAAATTCAACACACGCAGTGCTATGAGATCTCCCAAAAGACTTGGAATATGTCCTTCAAATTTGTTACTTGAAAGATCGATAGTGGTGTACAAAGACAAGATTCTCACAACTTCAAGCTCCAGTCCCTTTGTTGCAATAGTTACCGAGTCATCATAATAATATCCAACTCTTGGTGCCTTCTTTGTTTGATTAGTTCTCATCATGGCTTTGAAATGATGAAAAAGACTTGTTGGCAACTCTGCTGTAAATGCGTTGGAAGAGAGATCCAATATTTGAAGCTGAGGAAACAAGTTTTTCATCCTTGAATTTCTGATGGGTCCGTGTAGTTTATTGGATCTCAAGCTTAAAACTTGTAACTTCGGAAGTGTTCCCAGCCACATAGGGAATGTGTCATTTATGTGATTGTTTCCCAAATCAAGAACTTCCAACTCTTTGCAATTGGCTAAGGATTTTGGGATTTTTCCCACTACCTTATTGCCATACAAGTTGAAGCTTGTAAGTCCACATCCAACTTTAAAAGTTATTTGGAGATTCCCAGAAAGACTATTGTATTGCATATCCAAAACCTGGAGGTAGTCACTCAGGTTACCCAAACATTGTGGAATTGCTCCTTTCAGATTGTTTCTTGCCAAATCAAGAACTATTAATGATGTCCAAATTGCAAAAAGAGGAAGGGATCTTTCCACTGAAACTATTATTTGATATGAAAAAATACCATAGAGACGACGGTAGAATAGGTAGCGATCCTTGAAGAAAATTGCATCGCAAATCTAGAGTGTGTAGTTTAAAAAATGATGACATATGGTCAATACTTGTCAACATATTGTGGGATAGATTAAGATAATTCAGTGAGTGCATCCAATTGAACCACGCCCAATCAGGAATTGCTCCTTGAATCTTGTTATATGAAAGATCCAACTGCTCAAGATTCTTTGCTGATCTCAAAAAGTCCAGTTCGTTTACTTCACAACCGGACAAGTATAACTCTATAAGAGATTCAGGCAAGGTAGACTTGACGTTGTTGTCATTAGTCAGCGAAATATTATTATATGAAAGACCTAGCCTAGTAAGTTGTTTGAGGTTTGAAAAGATGCTGACGTCTAAATTGCCACTAAAATTGTTAGATGTTAGATCAAGCAGTGTTAGATTCACGAGGTTGTGAAGTGACTTGGGAAGAGGACCTTGCAACTGGTTTTCCATTAATTCAATCCGGACTAATGTATTATACTTGAAATCCTCAAGCTGACCGGAAAAGTGGTTATTATCCAAGTACATTACACGTAGAGATGGAAGGGAGAATAGCCATGACGGTATTGCTCCATTCAGGGAGTTATATGATAGCCAAATTACCTCCAGCTTCTGCAGTCCACTTGTAAACAGAGGAATTGGTCCCGAGAGATTGCAAGACCTAAGATACAGTCTCTGCAATGAAGTTAGAAAGCCAAAAGATTCTGGCAGAAAATCACCAAAAAAATTCACGCCATAGAGATCTAAGTCCCTTAGAGATGCACTGCTGTTCCATTTGGTCTTTGGAAAATAACCACCGAGCTGATCATTTACACCAAAATTAAGAACTTGCAAGTTTGGCAAGTGAAAAATACTCTCAGGAATTATACCATACAATCCTGCGGATCCCAACCTTAGAGTTGTTATATGAAAAGAGAGATTTGGAGGAATGGTGGAAGAGATGTTTACTGCAGTAAGATCAAGCTCTCTTAATTGGGTCAAATTCTGAAGAAGCAATTTGAAATTGTGAGGTTCAAGACTGAGCATTGGAAAAGTCTCTAAATAAAGAGACTGTAACTTGGAAAGATGAGAGATTTCAGAAGGAATTTGACCTGTGAAATATGAGTTAGAAAGATCGAGATGCGTCAAGCTCGAAAATCTGCCAAATTTAGGTGAGATGTACGAACCATAGAAGTAATTCCTAGTAAGGTTAAGCTTTTGGAGATGAGAGAGCTGGAATAGGCTGCTGTTAGAATCAATAATCCCTTTAAGCTTGCTGCAACTGAGATCAAGTTCAATGACATGACCAGTAAACTCATCGCATATCACGCCATCCCATAAACAACAATCTCTGCTCATGTTCCATCTACTCGTTTTCACATGACCATTGTAATCACACCAATTAGCAGAAGCATAGGGACTTACAGTAAGCGTCTGCTTGAATTTTAGAAGGTAAATACTTTGATGTTTGTTGCACAAATGAGGTAATGTGGATGAAGAAAAAGCAAGTTCATGACAGACAAAGATAAAGAGCACAACTGAGAGTTGCTTGTAGCCCATCTTTGCATAAAAGTAGTTCAAAAGTTGGTTGCTGCATTTAAGAAAAAGCCTATGCACAAATATATATAGGAGGATACTTTTCTTTGACTTGTCAAAGTTGCTGTTACTGTTTGATTTCTAGCTAATAATGTCTCCAAAACTTAACTATGATACATGCATATGATCTGAATGTAAACATCAAGTATGTGTACGTTTTTCTAAATGTAGATCATGCTTTTTATTATTGCAGAAAATATTCTTCCTTTTTTCACATTGTTTACCCTTAAAACCGGATAACAATTAAATTTATTCGTGGTACCAAGGATCTATGATGTTAACTTTGATAATAAACTGAAATAGGAATGAAATGAAGCTGAAGAATCAAATGTATGGGTATTGAATCAGTGTATTTTTTGTGTCCTCCAAGCAGCCCTGAGAAGTGCCTTTTATAGGCAAAGGGTCAAAAAGTTTTCAATAAAGTAGATCCCTAATTATTAGGTCAATCCCCTAAATTGGGGATTGAGTCTCCTTAAATTGAGGTACAACGGTCACAAAAGTTAAAAATAACCATTCCCAGCGAGGGGTCCGGGTTGAGGCCGACCCATAATACCGAAGTACTCTTCGGTCAATCATGTCGATCATCTTGCCCTGGTGGTCGACCAAAAATACTCCTCAACCAATGGTACCGGTATGTCTGGTCTCGGTATAATAAGTTTTTACTCCCGATATCTTGATTCCGGACCGGGATAGTCGATCTCGTGCCATCTCGGTCTACCTACCTCAGGCCGTACCTGACTCATTCAGGACCGGTTGTAACCGACCCAATATAGATAGTCCCCTCGTTTATTAGAATATAGAGATAATAAACGATATGAATCCTTTATCCTTTGATTACTTGAGGTAAGTGACCGATCGATCGTACTATGTGAATATAGTTTCCTCAAACTTGTTTTCGAAGATAATACAGGCTTGACGGCAGCTTATGACGTATGTGAACCTCAACACAGTTAATCATCACCGAACATCACGTCTTCTGCAATCCGTACCTGCGGCAGTCTGTCATCCTTTTAATGCGCGCATTCAATGCTAGGACACCTCGTGTTTGGTGTCGCCGCCTTTGACCTAGGTATAAATACCCCTTTTACCACATATTTACTTTCACATTTACTCCGCTGCCTTACCATTGCTCTCCTTCGATTTTCTCTTTTTCAATCCTCTGTGCCTGTTCAAAGTCTTAACAGTTTATATTAATACTTCATAAATGGCGAGAACATCAAAGTCAGCTTCAGAAAGACATAATTCTCCCGTTCAATCTGTTGAAGAGGTTGAAACGGCTCGAGCCGCTGAACCTTCATCGGAGCCTCCTTTGAAGGTCTTTACCCCGGTTGGATGTCATACTAGTTATGACTTCAAAGTCGATAAGGCCTCTTTGGTGCTCGGTCGGGGCGAACCTGTTTCCGATTATATCAGCTCGATCACCCCTGATCGTCTCGATAGGGTGAAGGCGGAATGTAACTGGGTTGACAAGGAGGTGGTGATTCCTTCTGCAGATGAATCTATCACCACCTATGTAGAGGGATATTTGAGTGTGTATACATATCCCTTTACATTTGGGCCTATCGATCCAATAATAGTAGAATTTTGTAGGAGATATGAAGTTACCTCAGGTCAAATCCACCCTTCTATGTGGCGAATAGTATATCTTTTTCGATTTTTGCAAGCAAGGTCGAGGGTGGTCATCCCTTTACTCTCGACCATTTACTTCGATTATACAGTCCTCGAATGTTTCGAGGAGGCATGATTAAATTGGCTCGTCGAGCCCCCAAATCTCCCTTCTCGAGCACCGATGGGGACAGGGACAGGGATCGGGGGTGGATGAGTAGATTTGTTCGAATCAAGACCTCCGATCTCATTCCTGCTGATTGCCTGCCATTTCCCGAGAAATGGAACATGAAACGTAAGTGAGCCTTTCCGTATTTCCTTTCTGTTATTTTCGATTTCTGACCGACATCTTTTTAATGCGTAGATGTTCCCCAAACTCCGGCTGCGATCAAGGATTTAGCGGAATGGGTTAAGAAGATAGTAGCCCAACGGACATACTCCGAGCGGTGCTGGAAAGATATTTCCAAAGGACTTTGGGAGGCTAAGAACCATGGTGTGTACCTTATTATTTTGATTTTGTACAATAAGATATTTGATATGCCACTTAACTTCGTAGAGTATGTTTTCTCAGGTCTTTCGAAGGACCCCGAGCTAAGGTCAAAGATTATGTGTCCTCCTCCCATACCGGCAAAGGACAAAGGAAAAAAGAAGAAAGGGGCTCCCGACCAGATTGAGCCCGCAAAAAGGAAAAGAATGAGGAAAATGCGGGCTCAGAAAGTTACCGCCACCGACCCCAACCTATCTTTGAGCGAACATTCGGGTGATGAGGAAGGAGATTCCAATCTTGTACACCGTAAAACTGCTCGGAGAGTATCTCGAGATGATGTGGGAGCAAAAATCGAGGCTGGGCTGAGACGTCGATTCCGACGCAAAAAACTTTTGAAACCCCCAGGACGGTTCATTCGCCCTCGCTTTCACAGACATCCTCGCATACTTGGGCTCAGGAACCGGGTGGTATGCCGTCAGTGCCCGGAATGTTTGAAGATTACTTTGGTGGAGTACCGTCGGCCGATACCTTTGGTCTCCGTACTCTGAAAAAAAGTCCCCCGGCCGAGTCAAGCGAAACACCGGCCGGTATTAGATTGGTTGATCAATTTCCTGCGCCCAGTATAAATCCTGACCGGAAGAGGATAATAACCTTCACCGTTCCGGAATATGCTCGGCCATTGGGCCCACCGGTTGGAATAGCTAGCTATCTTCACCATTTGTTGACGGATGAAGACCGGGCCGCAATGAACGCCGTGGATTGGGCTTGTTTATTCAATGGGGCCCAGCAGGCATCGAATAGAGTATGTCTTTTTTCTTTATACTTGTATTGATATTTCAAACCTTAAAACCATCTAATGATGATTTTTGACTTGTTTTGTTGACAGCCCTCGGTGCTTTACTATGGAATGTTTCTTCGCATTAAGGAAGGGATGGAGCTAGAGGCCGGTCAGCGTCGTCAGCTCGAAAACTGGTTTGCCGGCCTTCAAGCTGAGCTGGGCTCCGTACGAAAAGAGCATGAGGCCTGCATCAGTAGGATGGAACAAATGCAAAGGCAATCGGATCTGCTTCATTCCGAGCTTGATAATCATAAGGTTGAATTGAACCGGTCAAAAACTCAAATCGGGCATCTAAGTGCTGAAAATGCGGGTCTCAAGAAGCAAGTTGAGGCTTTGCTTGGAGAGAGAGAGCTTCATTGTCTTGAGATAGAGGCACTTAGTCTCAACTGGGCAAACTTAACGGCTAGACTCAAGGAAGCACAGGCCGGGATTGCCGACATTAAGGCCACATCCGATGATCTGGTGGGCCAATATAAGGCTGATGCAGAAGCGGCTAATGTTCACTCGAAATCGTTAGCCGATTATACTCAGTGTCAAACTCGCCTATCTGTCCTCGAGGAGATTCAAGGTCGGGGCCTAGATTTATCCTCCGAAATAGCTGAGGCTGTCAAAGCCGAAGATGAAATGAGAAGAAAAATGTTCCCCGAGGAATTTGAGGATGGCTCCGATTGATATGTAATATCCCTTCCTTGTAAACTTTGTATATAATAATACACTTTGTTCTTTGGCTGTGGTGCATTTTCATATGTTGTCTTGTCATTTTCTTGCAATCGATCGATCATTTATTTACTTGGTTCGAGATAGACTTCAATTAAAGTCAAAAAGACTTCATTTAAAGTGATAGCTGGTTTAGCCTTGTTTGGGCTATCGACCGCGGTAGGGACTCGATCCTCCGAATCTTATTTCGAAAGATTTTGGTCCCCATCGTAATTTGGTACAAATAAAATGAGTTCACACAGCCCGATCTTTGCCGTATTGAGGTGAACCAAGAATGTTTTTTCATGTGGTTCCGTTTTAGCTGTAGCTTTGGTCCGAGTTTATCGGTCTTCATTTCATATAGATCGGCCTTGGCCATGATTTAATCGACCATATTGGTCTTAACTTCGTATGGTTCGGCCTTGACCGTAATTCGATCGACCATGTTGGTCGTATCTTCATATAATTTGGCCTTGGCCCAAATTCGATCAACCATGTTGGTCGTATCTTCATATAATTTGGCCGAAATTCGATCGACCATGTTGGTCGTAATTTGATTCGAACAAACAAGGATCTTGGTTCAGCCTTAGTTGTAATTTGATACGGCCAAATTGTTTTCAATTTCCTTTGCCTAGTTAGGTCTTACTTCCTTAGGTATTGATGTATGTAAATAACAACCCTTAGGTTTGATATAGTAACATCGGCATCGAATAGTCTTTGCTATTATTTGAACAACAGTAGATTTTGCAGGCTGAGGCGGATCGGATCGTTATACTAAGATACGGCTCCTTCGGCCGTTTGACCTTTACATCGATTCCTATCGATCATTATCTCGACCTCTTGTTGTTGCCTTTATACAAAATAAAAGTTTCCTTTACATTAGAAACAGCAACACGGCATGGATGCTGCCTCGTTAAAAACCTTGCCGAAAAAACCAAATTGGGACAAAAGCGGTCGAAGGGAAAAAGAGTACAGCGCATGCCCTTAGCCGTCTTGTTCTAATCTCTTTCCGGAATCAACAAGTTCTGCATAAATTAGTTTTTTAAAGAAATATAAAGGTAGAAAAATAACAGGAGTTACCTTAGCAGTAATATCTCTTCAAATGGCTCACGTTCCAATTGTTTGGCAACTCTTTACCATCAAAAGTTCCCAACTGATAGGATCCTTTCCCGATCACCTTTAACACAGTGTAAGGACCTTCCCGGTTCGGTCCTAGTTTTCCTTCTCTAGGGTCTCGAGTATTAAGGGTGACCCTCCTGAGTACTAAGTCCCCAGCGTTAAAATGTCGAAGTCGAGTCCTTTGATTGTAATACCTTTTGATCCTTTGCTTTTGGGCTGCCATTCGAACTAAGGCTACTTCTCTCCTTTCGTCCAAGAGCTCCAGGCTGATATTCATATCTTCTCAATTGGATTCTTCGGTTGTAAGTCGAAATCTGATGCTTGGTTCTCCTATTTCGACCGGTATCAATGCTTCAGTACCGTATAGTTTTATTGGTCGATTCTGCTTGCCTGTTACCGCTTGGATGGTATGGAGTTGATAATATCCTTTTGATTTTGTTGTCTGTGAGAAACTTGGTTATTTTTGCTCCGATAAATTGTTTTCCATTATCGCACACGAGTTTGGAAGGCATTCCAAATCGGCAGATGATATGGTCCCATATAAAATCGATTACTTCTTTTTCTCTGATCTTCTCATAAGCCTGTGCTTCCACCCATTTAGAAAAATAATCAGTCATAAATAGAATAAATTGAGCTTTACCTGGTGCTCGAGGAAGTGGCCCTACTATGTCCATTCCCCACTTCATGAACGGCCACGGCGATATAACTGAGTGCAATACCTCTGCAAGTTGATGGATGACCGGTGCATGCTTTTGACATTCCTTACATCTTCGTACAAATTCTTTTGAATCTTTCTCTATATCGATCCAATAATAGCCGGCTCGGATTATTTTTCGTATTAATGAATCTGTTCCAGAGTGATTTCCACGTGTTCCTTCGTGTATCTCTTTTAAAATATACTCGGTGTCACCGGGACCGAGACATATGGCTAAAGGTCCACCGAAGGTTTTTTTATACAGAATTCCGTCATCGGTTAGACAAAACCGGGCCGCCTTCGTTCGCAACATCCTCGATTCTTTGGGATCGGAGGGCAGTTTTCCCGATCTGAAATATTCTATGTATTTACTCCTCCAGTCCCAAATCAAACTTGTCGAGTTAATTTCGGCATGTCCTTCCTCTATTACCGACCTCAATAGATGAACGATTTTTTCGGAATTGATTTCCTCATCATCGACAGATGAACCGAGGTTGGCAAGAGCATCGGCTTTGCTGTTTTGTTCACAAGGAGTGAATCGCATTTGGCTTCGATTATCTCAGCCTCGAGATTTTTGGCCAGTTCTAAACCTGCAATCATAGCCTCATACTCGGCTTCATTGTTAGTCAATTTTACAGTTTTAATAGATTGTCTAATTGTATTTTCGGTTGGAGGCTTCAGCACGATGCCTAAGCCCGATCCCTTCGAGTTTGAGGCTTCGTCCGTGAATAGCATCCATACTCCCGGGGAAGTCTTTGATTCAGTGGAGAGTTCATTCTTGACTTGAGGAATTAAAAACGGTGTGAAGTCGGCGATAAAATCAGCCAAGACTTGGGATTTTATCGAGGTCCGAGGTCGATATTGGATATCGTACTCGCTGATCTCGATAGCCCATTTAGCCATCCGGCCTGACAGCTCGGGCTTATATAATATATTTCTGAGTGGGTAAGTTGTTACCACACACACCGGGTGACATTGGAAATAGTGTTTTAACTTTCTAGAGGGGCTTAATAAGGCGAGTGCTAATTTTTCTAAGTGTGGATATCTATTTTCGGCTTCCCCTAGCGTTCTGCTAACATAATAAACAGGAAATTGCGTACCTCATTCTTCTCGAACCAAAACTCCACTCACCGCTATTTCTGACACGGCGAGGTAGAGGTGCAATAGCTCACCGGTTTTTGGCGTGTGTAACAAAGGTGGGCTGGAAAGGTACCTTTTTAGTTCCTCCAATGCTTGTTGGCATTCCGGTCCCCATGAAAATTCGTTCTTCTTTTTTAGTAAATTGAAGAAATGGTAGCTTCTATCTGATGATCTAGATATAAAACGACCTAACGCCGCGATTCGACCTGTCAATCGTTGTACGGCTTTGACGTTGTCGACGATCTTTATATCTTCAATGGCCTTGATTTTATTCGGATTAATTTCTATACCTCTGTTCGAGACCATCAACCCGAGAAATTTTCCAGAACTCACCCCGAAAACACACTTCTCTGGGTTTAATTTCATGTTGTACTTCTTCAGAATATCGAACGTTTCCTGCAAATGATAAAAATGGTCCTCTGCGCGCAGGGACTTGACTAGCATGTCATCAATATAAACTTCCATAGTTTTTCCTAGCTGATTTTTGAACATTTTAGTTACTAAACGTTGGTACGTTGCCCCCGCATTCTTGAGTCCAAAAGGCATCACATTATAACAGTAAGTACCAAACTTAGTGATAAAGGATGTTTTCTCTTGGTCATCTTTATCCATTTTTATCTGATTATACCCCGAATAGGCATCGAGGAAACTAAGAGCCTCGTGGCCAGCAGTAGCATCGATCATTCGATCGATATTAGGTAGGGGAAAAGAATCTTTGGGGCAAGCTTTATTCAGGTCTTTATAATCTACACACATCCTAAGTTTGCCCCCATTTTTAGGTACTACTACTACATTAGCTAACCACTCGGGGTATTTGACTTCTCGAATAGACCCTATATTTAAGAGTTTAGTTACCTCATCCTTGATGAAAGCTTGTTTGACTTCGGACTGAGGTCTCCTCTTTTGCTTAACTGGTTGATGTTTTGAGTCGATGCTTAACTTGTGCGTCACAACTTCCGATGGTATACCTGTTGTTGGTCCCTTACGCACACACAAGTATACGTGGTCGACAAGTAATATAGGACAATGAGTCCAGATTATCGTACCCAAGGGACTTAATTTACTACTTTATAACAACTGTTATCGTTACTTAATCAAGCGAGAATTGAAGTTGAATATCTTCTTTAGTCCGCTTTATACTCTAATTTAGATCTAGGAATTTCAAAGACAAAAAATATATGTTCTTGTAATCAATAAACAAAGATTCCGGGGTTGTGAATTTGTTACCAATCTTATTGCGATCTAATCGATTTTATCATTCATATAGTTATATGAGATTGCTAATTAATCGATAGTGATACTCATAGCCTTCTTCCGAAGTACTATTCGCCTATTCTTAACAAGATTAATGCCTATATTCCTATGGAATTAATCTAGCAAGAATGCATGAAGAACACGATTTATATAATTAAGCATGGTGATTAAGTATATTCCTATCTTAATCACGAATCCGCTCTTGTTAACAAGTTAAGAACATGCTTTCCTCAATTCTTATTCTAATCCACACATAGTCTTTCCAAACATAGCATAGATAATTTATATAACTTAATTGATGGCCAAAACAATTAAGAAATTAAGTATAGAATTGAAGAAACAATCTTAGCCATATTAATTATTAAAACAAATCCATCAAATTAGAAATACAATATTCATGGCTAATCACAACCCCAGAACAAGGGGTGATTAGCCACTCATGTTCAACATAATTAAATAACTAAATAAGAAAACTAAAAGTAGAGATACTCGTTTAATTGATGAACTAGGAATGTTGTTGATGTTGTTGATGTTCTTGGCCTCCTTTTTCTCCCAAAAAATGTTCCTCTGTCCAAAATAGACTTACGGATGTTTATATAGGAGTTTGGGAAGGGTTTAGGTCGGATTGGGGGTTGTTAGCACGCAAAAGAAGACTTTTCCCGAGTTGGTCCCCTGGTCAGTGCCTAGCGCCCCCCAGGGGACTGAAGGTAGAAACTTATTTTAGCTCACTGCCTCCAGCGCCACAGGCAGTGCTGGGCGCTGGCCTGTGGGCTGGAATCCTTCTTTGTCCGGTTCTTCTTGTTTTGGCTCGTTTCTTCCCCGATTTCGTCACCGATTGCTTTTAAATCATTCCTTCACATAAAAACACATTATATTAACATGAATCAATGTGATTAACATCCAAATCCAAACAAACAAAAGCTAAATATGGGATAATTTACACATTCTTTAGTACTTTTTCTACCAATTATCACATGTCATATCTAGATGGGACCAAGCAAAAGAATTTTCATTAGCTGAAAGAAAAGCGAGCAGTTTTTTTCTGAGCTCGGAATTTAATCCCGATCCCAGATATACCTTTAGATCAGGTGCTTCGAAATTGATCGAGACATGTTCTGATTCTTTGATTGTTGACTTCGTCGTATCTGCATCATCAGGAGCGATGAAAGATCGGGGTAACAGGAAATCGTCTTCATCTGGTTGTCTTTCCTCAAATTCATCGTTCGAGGGCGGTTTTTGTAATTGCTATTTGATTTTTTGGTGATCGACGAGTTTCGGTGTTGCTTTCTCTATAGCAAACATTTCTGCTGCTGCAAGTTGCTCTCCATAAATAGTGGTGATACCTTCCTCCGATGGGAATTTCAACTTTTGATGTAAGGTTGATGGTACCGCCCGAATGTCATGTATCCATGGTCTGCCAAGCAGGGCGTTGTATCTCATATCCCCCTCGATTATACAAAATTTTGTTGCCTTGGTAGTACCGGCAGTGCTTACCATTAAAGTTATTACCCCTTTCGTTGTTTCCGTTGCCATATTAAAACCATTGAGCACCTGAACCTCGGAGGTTATTTGATGTGTTACTGTGACGACCCGGCCAGTCGTATCACGAGTTACCACTCCATTTCCACTATTTTCACCTCATTATGCTTCGTTATCCGTGTTTCATGTGATCGAGTTGAATAGTTTGAGTTCGAAGTCGATTTGGTAAGAAATGAAACACTCAGTCTCTTTTAAGAAGGTTTAAGTTGGAAAAGTCAATCGGAACTTATGGGTTAGAGGATTCGGATGTGAGTTCCGATGATTCGGTTAGCTTCGGGAGGTGATTTATGACTTAGGAGTGTGACCGCAATTAGTTTGGAGGTCCGGTGTAGAATTAAGCTTGAATTGGTGGAGTAGTATTTTGGCGATTTCGGGTTGTTAGGCGAGATTTTGGTCCGAGGGTCGGAATTGAATTCCGAGAGTTTTTAGAGCTTCGTATGGTGATTTCGGACTTAGGCGTATTTTTGGATTTGAAATTGGAAGTCCGTAACGCATTTTGGCGAATGTTGGAAAATAGAAGATTTTTGGGAAGTTTGACCGAGGAGTTGACTTTTTGATACAGGGGTCGAAATCCAGTTCTGAAAATCCTCATAGGTCCGTTATGTCATTTGTGACTTGTGTGCAAAATTTAAGGTCAATCGGACTCGGTTTGATAGGTTTCGGAATCGAATGTACAAGTTGGAATTGTTAAGTTGAATTGGGGTATGATTCATGTGTTTAGCATTGTTTGATATGATTTGAGGTCTCGAATAAGTCCATATGATGTTTTAAGATCTGTTGATATACTTGGTTGAAGTCCCGAGGGCCTCGAATGTAATTTGAATGATTGATAGAGTTTAACTTAGGCATTTCAAAAAGGTGTCGATGTCGTACCTTCAATAAAAGTAGTATTATATTATGCAAATTAATCCGAATTCAGTTTAGTTTGAATCATTAGATCCGTATCGAAATTTCAGAGCCATAGCAAAAAGAATCGTCCAATTCGGACATCGTATGAAGAAGTTATGCCTATTTTATGTCAAGAGAAAATTCCAGCGCGCAGGACAGCGCCCAGGACAGCGCCCGACGCCGTCCAGAGCGCCCGAGGCAGTGAAGATCGCGGAGGCCACTGGAAGCAGCGCCGTGGGCAGCGCCTGGCGCCCCCCGTGGCGCTGGAGGCAGAATGGGGTCTATAAAACGGGATTTTGGTCATTTTAACATATCTTGAGCTAGGGAGGTCGGAATGAAGCGATTTTTTAAGCGATTTTCAAGAAAAACATCGGGGTAAGTGTTCCTTATCACAAATCCTTCATACATCATAATTCCATACTCATTTACATCATGAATCCATGAATCTATGGAAGAAAAATCAGATTTTTCTTCCAAATCTTCCAAGAACGAAAATTAAGATTTGAAAGTCAATCCGATGTCGGAATTTGATAATTTTTGTATGGGTGAACTCGTGGGGAAACAAGGAACCCGTTGATGTAAAAATTTCTGAATTTTGAGATGTGGGCCCGGGGCTCGGGTTTTGCTAATTTAGGGATTTCTTGGTATTTTTTATTGTTTTTGCTTGGGCTTTGTTCCCTCAACATATTGTGATGTATTTGTTATGAATTTTGATAGATTCGACGCACGTGAAGGCTAATTTGAAGGGCAAAGGCATCGTGGGCTAAGGATTTAGCCGGTTTGAGGTGAGTAATACTTGTAAATGATGTCCTGAGGGTTCAAAACCCCGGATATGCACCTCATAGTGCTGTGTTGAGGTGAGATACATGCCCAATG
>MCJB01053029.1:0-17280 GCA_002018475.1 Nicotiana obtusifolia
GTGAAGTGGGCCCGGGGCTCGCGTTTTGCTAATTTCGGGATTTCTTAGTAATTTCGATTGTTTTCGCTTGGGCTTTGTCCCCACGACATATTGTGATGTAATTTTTCTGAATTTGGATAGATTCGACGCATGTGAAGGCCAATTCAAAGGGCAAGGGCGTCGCGGGCTAAGGATTAGCCGATTTGAGGTGAGTAATATTTGTAAATGATGTCCTGAGGGTTCGAAACCCCGGAATGCACATCGTAGTGCTATGTTGAGGTGAGGCACATGCTCGATGATGAGCATGGGGTCGTTTACTTCTGGGGATTGTGACTTGGTCCATCCCGATTTATAATTTTACTACATATGTGATTGAAACTTGTTTGATATCATCATGATTTGGGCTGCTTGCAATATTTGGGCATCTCTCCGGTTATGGAACCCTTCAGGGGTATTTATCATTGTTTATTACATCATATTTGGGTATCTCGCCGGTTATGTGAACCCCTCAGGGGTATTATTTGGCATCTCGCCGGTTATGTGAACCCTTCAGGGGTATTGTTGCTGAATTGAGTCATTTCATAAACTCAGTTTTGAAACTTAAATGATATTTTCAAATGATTCTAATGGGATCGGGTGGCACGCCGCCACGAGATGTGACATGCATGGATCGGGTGACACGTCGTCATGAAATATTGCGCTACTGAACCCCCCACAGTAAGCGCCGGGTACCCAGAAAACGGGTGGCACGCCGCCACGATAGTCATGACTTGCATTGCATTGCATTGCATTGCATTTTTGGTTGTGTTGGTGTTGTCTCCATTTACTTCACGTTATTTATTTGAGGTGTTACATGTTTTTACTGTTCCATCGTGGATTGCTCTAAGTCTTATGTGTTTCTTACTTTCAGTCATTATTTATATTTATTACTCACTGAGTTGGAAGTACTCACATTACTCCATGCACCATGTGTGCAGATTCAGGCATTATCGGTTCCGCCCCGAGGTATTGACTTCTATTGTCAGGGTGGTGATTCAGAGATTACGAGGTAGCTGTTGGCGTTCGCAGCCCCGTATCTCTTTTATTTTGTTGTTTTCAATTTCTTCAAACAATTGTGCTAGAGATATTGTAATAGTTATTTTATTATTAGGATTTCATTAGTGGCTCATGACTTTGTGACACCCCGATCTGAGGGCTGTAGTCGGGATGGTTTACTATATTTTTCCGCAATTTACTGTTATTAAACCATACTTATATTATTTTCTTATTATTTAACTGTTAAAATGAAGTTAGTTTGGATTGACTGGCCTTGTCTTCATGAGAGGCGCCATCACGACCGGGTTGGGATTTTGGGTTGTGATAGTTTCTCTCGAAAATCTTCCAAAAATCCTTCAAGATTTCGCTTCAATCCGAGTTCCCTAGCTTCAATTATGTTCAAGATGGTCAAAACCTCCTTCTTTAAGAATTTGTTCAAGAAAATCTCTTTTGGATATAGTTTTGAGGTTGATTTGTTGTGATTTTATGGTGTTTGGAGGTGTTTCTCTTTGTGGATAACGAAAATGGATTTTGCATGGAAAATGGGAACTAATTTCTTTTTATAAAGGGGTCAAAAATCGGAACAAATAAAACTTTCAGGTGTTGAAAATGCTATAGCATTTCGGTAGCAATATCAACTTTGCTATAGCAAACTGGTCGCATTTCTGACATTGTTTTGGCCCAGAAATCTGTTGCACTTTGCTATAGCATTTTCGCGTAGCAAAATCAACTTTGCTATGGCAAACTGGTCGCATTTCTGACATTGTTTTGGCCAAAAAATATGTTGCACTTTGCTATAGCATTTCGGTAGCAAAGTCAACTTTGCTATAGCAAACTGGTCGAATTTCTGACATGGTTTTGGCCCAGAAATCTGTTGCACTTTGCTATAGCATTTTCGCGTAGCAAAGTAAACAATGCTATAACATTCTAGTAGCATTTCTAACATTTCTGCAGATTTTCTTTTCCAACGATGAAATGGTCCGTTTAACCACCCAAAACTCACCCGAGCCATTCGGGACCCCGTTCGATTATACCAACAAGTCCTAAAACATATTATGGACTTAATCGAGGCCTTAAATCACATCAAACAACGCTAAATACATGAATCATACCCCAATTCAAGCTTAATGAAACTAACAAATTCCAACTTCTACATTCGATGCCAAAACCCATCAAATCGAGTCCGATTGACCTCAAATTTTGCACACAAGTCATAAATGACATAGCGGACCTATGAAGATTTTTAGAACTGGATTCCGACCCCGATATCAAAAAGTCAACTCCTCGATCAAACTTTTCCAAAAATCTTCTATTTTCCAACATTCGCCAAAATGCATTGAATTGTCCTACGGACTTCCAATTTCAAATCTGGACACACGCCTAAGTCCGAAATCAGCATACGAAGCTATAGCAACTCTCAGAATTCCATTTCGACCCTCGGATCAAATTCTCGCCTAACAACCGGAAATCGCCAAAATACTAACTCCACCAATTCAAGCCTAATTTTACACCGGACTCCAAAACCAATTCCGATCACACTCCTAAGTGATAAATCACCTCCCGAAGCTAACCGAACCATCGGAACTCACATCCGAGCCCTCTAACTCATAAGTCAACATCTAGTTGACTTTTCCAACTTAAACCTTCCTGAAATAGACTAAATGTCTCATTTCTTACCAAATCTACTCCGAACGCAAACCATTCAATGTGATTACATAAAACACAGATAATGAAGCATAATAAAGCGGAAATGGGGAAAACAGAGCGGTAACTCACGAGACGACTAGCTGGGTCGTCACACAATATGACATAAATCTCTTACGACAATGAGTAGATCTCTCAAGTTGTATTTAGTGATCACCCTTTATTATGTTTATTGTTTTTTAATTAAAATGCAATTAATCTTAACGAAACGTCTAAATTTAGTTCATAGTAAGTGCGATCATTCTTGTTCAGTAATTATTCATAATAACTCCAAGTTACAACAAAAGAAAGATAATGCACATATTATGGAAGTTATATTTAGTCGTCACCCTTTATTAAGTTAATTGGTTTTTAATTAAGAAGTAATTTATCTTAGTGAAACGTCTACATTTAGTTAATAGTAAGTGCGATCATGCTTGTTAAGTAATTATTCATAATAACTCCAAGTTACAACGAAAGAAAGATAATGCGCATATTATGGTCTTAATCTCTTATGAATAACTAATGATCTCATACAGCATGACATAAATCTCTTGCGACCATGAGTAGATCTCTCAAGTTATATTTAGTGGTCACTATTTAATATGTTTATTATTATTAATTAAAAAGCAATTTATCGTTATGAAACGTCTAAATTTAGTTGATAGTAAGTGCAATCATGCTTGTTAAGTAATTATTCATAATAACTCCAAGTTACAACGAAAGACAGATATTGCACATATTATGCTCTTAATCTCTTATGAACAACTAATGATCCCTTACAGCATGACATAAATCTCTTACGACCATGAGTTGATCTCTCAAGTTATATTTTGTGGTCACCCTTTATTATGTTTATTATTTTTTAATTAAAAAATAATTTATCTTAATGAAGCGTCTAAATTTAGTTGATAGTAAGTGCGATCATGCATGTTAAGTAATTATTCACAATAACTCATAGTTACAACGAAAGAAAAATAATGTGCATATTATGGTCTTAATCTCTTATAAAGAACTAATGATCTCTTGCACCATGACATAAATCTCTTGCGACCATGAGTAGATCTCTCATGTTATACTTAGTGGTCACCCTTTATTATGTTTATTATGTTCAATTAAAAAGTTATTTTTCGTAATGAAACGTCTAAATTTAGGTGATAGTAAGTGCAGTCATGCTTGATAAGTAATTATTCATAATAACTCCAAGTTACAACGAAAGAAAGATAATGCGCATATAATGGTCTTAATCTCTTATGAACAACTAGTGATCTCTTAGAACATGACATAAATCTCTTACGACCATGAGTAGATCTCTCAAGTTATATTTAGTGGTCACCCCTTATTATGTTTATTATTTTTTAATTAAAAAGTAATTTATCTTAATGAAATGCCTAAATTTCGTTGATAGTAAGTGCAATAATTCTTGTAAAGTAATTATTCATAATAACTTCAAGTTACAACGAATGAAAGATAATGCGCATATTATTGTCTTAATCTCTTATGAACAATTAATGATCTTTTACAGCATGACTTAAATCTCTTACGACCATGAGCAGATCTCTCAAGTTATATTTAGTGGTCACCATTTATGACGTTTATTGTTTTTAATTAAAAAGTAACTTATCTTAGTGAAACGTCTAAATTTTGTTGAAAGATAGTGCAATCATGCTTGTTAAGTAATTATTCATAAGAATTTCAAGTTACAACGAAAGAAAGATAATGCGCATATTATGGTCTTAACCTCTTATGAACAACTAATGATCTCTTACAACACGACCCTTTATTAAGTTTATTGTTTTTTAATTAAAATGCAATTTATCGCAATGAAACATCTAAATTTAGTAGATAGTAAGTGCAATCAAGCTTGTCAAGTAATTATTCATAATAACTTCAAGTTACAACGAAAGAAAGATAATGCGCATTATGGTCTTAATCTCCTATGAGCAACTAATGATCTCTTAGACCATGACATAAATCTCTTACGACTAAGAGTAGATCTCTCAAGTTATATTTAGTGGACACCCTTTATTATGTTTATTGTTTTTTAATTAAAAACTTATTTATCTTAATGAAACGTCTAAATTTAGTTGATAGTAAGTGCAATCATGCTTGTTAAGTAATTATTCATAATAACACCAAGTTACAACGAAAGAAAGATAATGCGCCTTATGAATAACTAATGATCTCTTACAGCATGGCATAAATCTCCTGCAACCATGAGTTGATCTCTCAAATTATATTTAGTGGTCACCCTTTATTATGTTTATTGTTTATTAATTAAAAAGAAATTTATCTAAATGAAACGTCTAAATTTAGTTGATAATAAGTGCGATTATGCTTGTTAAGTAATTATTCATAATAACTCCAAGGTACATCGAAAGAAAGATAATGCGCATATTATGGTCTTAATCTCTTATGAATAACTAATGATCTCTTCCATCATGACATAAATCTCTTGTGACCATGAGTAGATCTCTCAACTTATACTTAGTGGTCACCCTTTATTATGTTTATTACAATTAATTAAAAGCAATTTATCCTAATGAAACGTCTAAATTTAGTTGATAATGTGCGATCATGCTTGTTAAGTAATTATTCATAATAACTCCAAGTTGCAACGTATGAAAGATAATGTGCATATTATGGTCTTAATCTCATATTAATAACAAATAATCTCTTATAGCATGGCTTGAATCTCTTGCGACCTTGAGTAGATCTCTCAAGTTATACTTAGTGGTCACCCTTTATTATGTTTATTATTTTTTAATTAAAAATTAATTTATCTTAATGAAACGTCTAAATTTAGTTGATAGTAAGTGTAATCATGCTTGTTAAGTAATTATTCATAAAAGTTCCAAGTTACAACGAAAAAAAGATAATGCACATATTATGATCTTAATCTCTTACGGACAACTAATGATCACTTAGAACATGACATAAATCTCTTACGACCATGTGTAGATCTCTCAAGTTATGTTTAGTGGTCACCCCTTATTATGTTTATTATTTTTGTCACGACCCTAACCCCGAATTCGGTCGTGATGGCGCCTCTCGTGAAGAAAAGGCCAGCCAATTCCAACAAAATCTCATTTTAAGCAGTTAATTAACAAGAAAACAATACAAGCATAGTTTAATAGCAATCATTCGCGGAAAATATAGCTAACCGTCCCGACTACAGCCCAAACCGGGGTGTCACAATGTCATGAGCAACTAATGAATCCTAATGACAAGACTACTAATTACAATATCTGGCACAATTTTTGAAGAACATAGGAACAACAAGATGAAAGAGATACGGGGCTGCGGACGCCAATAGCTACCTCGTAGTCTCTGGATCACCGCCTGGACAAGAGAATCAATACTTCGAAGCGGAACCAACAACGCCTGAATCTGCACACATGGTGCAGGGAGTAATGTGAGTACTCCAACTCAGTGAGTAATAAGCATAAATAATGACTGAAAGTAAGAAAACACACAAAGCACAAGGCATTCCATAATGAAGCATTAAAACATCATTTGCAAACAGTAGATCAGTGAGAAATCAAGTAAAACCTTCTTTCAACAGGTAAAAACATGTATTTTTTTTTCCAGATAATCAAAGTGAAGTAAAACGTCGCCCCTCGGGCTATAAATCAGTAAATCCACCCCTCGGGAAATATCGTAGAACAGTACCAGCCCCTCGGGCTCAAATCTCAAAAACAACATCAGCCCCTCGAGCTATCACATAGTACAACATCAGCCCCTCGGGCTATCACATAATATACTATCAACCCCTCGGGCTATATTTCACATCACAATGGGTACCCATGCTCACTGGGGGTGTACAGACTCCGGGAGGGGCCCCTTACGGCCCAAGTGCAATATCAAGCCACCTCGTGGCATATATCTAGGCCCTCGGCCTCATATCAATCAAGCCACCTCGTGGCGTATATACAGTATCTCAGGCCCTCGGCCTCATGTCAGTCACAAGCCACCTGGTGGCATATAAAGTATTTCAGGCCCTCGACCTCATATCACTCAGTAAAACCTCACATCTGGCCGTCGGCCGCACTCAGTCAGAAAATCATCACAAGCCCCTCGGGCATAGCAATACAGTAGTCCTCAGCCCAAAACATCATTTAAATTATTATTTAAGTCTCAAAACTGAGTAAAAGTGGCTGAGTTGTAAAACAATGTAAACAGCATGATTGAGTTCAAGTAATAGATCAAAATAGTGAGAAACAGTGATAAAAATCCCCGAAGGGTTCAAATAACCGGTACGAAGCCCAAATATGGCAATCAGCCCAATCATAATGATAATAAATAAGTTTCAGTCAAATACGCAGTAAAATCATCATTCGGGATGGACCCAGTCACAATCCCTAGTAGTAAAAGACCCCATGCTCATCATCGAGCACGTGCCTCACCTCAATATAGCACTACGATGTACAATCCGGGGTTTCAAACCCTCAGAACATCATTTACCATCACTACTCACCTCGAACCAGCTAAATCCCTAGCCCGCGATGCCTTTGCCCTTCGAATTGGCCTCCACGCGCGTCGAATCTATCCAAAATCAGAACTAATATGTCACAATATGCTGGGTTGACAAAGCCAAATCGAAACAAATCAGAAAAATACCAAGAAATTATGCAATTAGAAAAACCCGAGCCCCGACCCACTTCTCGAAGCTCAGAAATTTTCACATCAACGGGTTCCCTATCTCCCAACGAGTTCGACCATACCAATATTATCGAATTCCGACATCGGATCGACCTCCAAACCTTTAAATCTAAACTTAAAGATTTTTCATAGATTTTCCAACTTAAATCACCAATTAAATACTAGATATAGCGATATACTGGAGTAATTTGACAAAAGTTAAGTTAAGAACACTTACCCCAATGTTTCCCTTGAAAGTCTCCCAAAAATCACCTCGATATTAGCTTCAATCCGAGCTCTATAGCTCCAATTATGTATAAGATGGCCGAAATCCCCTCCTTTAAGAATTTGTCCAAGAAAGTCTCCTTNAAATTCGCCCCTCGGGCAATATCATAAAACCGTACCAGCCCCTCGGGCTCAAATCTCAAAACAATATCGGCCCCTCGGGCTATCACATGGAACAGTATCAGCCCCTCGGGCTATCACATAGTACAACATCAGCCCCTCGGGCTATCACATAATACAATATCAGCCCCTCGGGCTATATTTCACATCACAATGGGTACCCGCGCCTCACTGGGGGTGTACAGACTCCGGGAGGGGCCCCTTACGGCCCAACCGTAATATCAAGCCACCTCGTGGCACATATCTAGGCCCTCGGCCTCATATCAATCAAGCCACCTCGTGGAGTATATATAGTATCTCAGGCCCTCGGCCTCATATCAGTCACAAGCCACCTCATGGCACATAAATTATCTTAGGCCCTTGGCCTCATATCAATCACAAGCCACCTCGTGGCACATAAAGTATCTCAGGCCCTCGGCCTCAATTCACTCAGTAAAACCTCATATCTGGCCCTCGGCCGTACTCAGTCAGAAAATCATCACAATCCCCTCGGGCTATAGTAAAACAGTAGTCCTCAGCCCAAAAACATCATTTAAAATATTATTTAAGTCTCAAAACTGAGTAAAAGCGGCTGAGTTGTAAAATAGTGTAAACAGCATGACTGAGTTCAAGTAATGAGTCAAAAATAGTGAGGAAACAGTGATAAAGATCCCCGAAGGGTTCAAATAATTGGCACGAAGCCCAAATATGGCAATCAGCCCAAATCATGATAATAACAAGTAAGTTTCAATCAAATGCGTAGTAAAATCGTCAATCAGGATGGACCAAGTCACAATCCCTAGTAGTAAACGACCCCACGCTCATCATCGAGCGCGTGCCTCACCTCAATATAGCACTACGATGTGCAAATCCGGGGTTTCAAACCCTCAGAACATCATTTACAATCACTACTCACCTCGAACCAGCTAAATCCCTAGCCCGTGACGCCTTTGCCTTCGAATTGGCCTCCACGCGCGTCGAATCTATCCAAAATCAGAACTAATATGTCACAATATGCTGGGGTGACAAAGACCAATCGAAATAAATCAAAAAAATACCAAGAAATTATGGAATTAGCAAAACCCGAGCCCCGACCTACTTCTCGAAGCTCAGAAATTTTCACATCAACGGGTTCCCTATCTCCCAACGAGTTCGACCATACCAATATTATCGAATTCCGACATCGGATCGACCTCCAAACCTTTAAATCTAAACTTAAAGATTTTTCATAGATTTTCCAACTTAAATCACCAATTAAATACTAGATATAGCGATATACTGGAGTAATTTGACAAAAGTTAAGTTAAGAACACTTACCCCAATGTTTCCCTTGAAAGTCTCCCAAAAATCACCTCGATATTAGCTTCAATCCGAGCTCTATAGCTCCAATTATGTATAAGATGGCCGAAATCCCCTCCTTTAAGAATTTGTCCAAGAAAGTCTCCTTTGGATATAATTTTGAGGTTGATTTTGCTGTGATTTAGGGTGTTTTGGAGGTGTTTCTCTTAGATGGTAACGATAGTGGGTTTTGCATGGCCAATGGGCACTGGTTTCTATTTATAAAGGGTCAAAAATGAGACAAAAATGCCCTAGTCAGGTTTAAAATGCGACCGCATATCCGCCGCATATCCAACATGCGGTCCGCATCTTCGCTATGGCCATCGTAGATCGTAACCCTGGCCTTCACCGCAGTTTAGTGTGAAGCATGGTTTGCGGTCCACATGTCAAAAATGCGACCCATTATTAACCGTATTTTTGACGTTGATTTTTGCCCAGAAATCTGTCTCGGTCTGCGGTCTCAGTGTGGTGGATATGCGGTCCGCGTTCTGGAAATGCGACCGCATTCCTGACCGCATTATTGACGTCATTCTTTGCCCAGAAAACTGTCTGGGTCTGCGATCTGGGTGTGTGGTTTGCGGCTCGCATACTGGGTTTGCGATAGCATATCCCGCTTTGCGATGTCTCTTTACTCTTTTTCAAAATTGCAACTTCTGATTTTTCTGCAGCTTTTCCAAGGGCGATACAGTCAGTTTTGCCACCCTAATCTCACCCGAGGCCACTGGGACCCCAACCAACTATGCCAACATATCCCATAACGTTATTCGAATTTGTTCTAACCTTCGGAACGCTCAAACAACCTCTCAACACCAAATTCCCGTCGGATTCAAGCCTAAGAATTTAAAAATCTTCTAAGTTACTCTTTTAATAAAAAACCCAATCAGACCCATGTCCGAATGACATGAAATTTCGCACACACATCCCAAATAACCTAACGAAGCATAATAAGGTAGAAATGGGGAAAACGGAGCGGTAAACTCATGAGACAACTGGCCGGGTTGTCACAATTTTTTAACTAAATAGTAATTTATCTTAATGAAACGTCTAAATTTCGTTGAGTGCAATCATTCTTGTTAAGTAATTATTGATAACAAGTCCAAGTTATAACGAAAGAAAGATAATACGCATATTATGGTCTTAATCTCTTATGAATAACTAATGATCTCTTCCATCATGACATAAATCTCTTGCGACCATGAGTAGATCTCTCAAGTTATACTTAGTGGTCACCCTTTATTATGTTTATCATTATAAATTAAAAAGCAATTTATCGTAATGGAATGTTTATATTTAGTTGATAGTAAGTGCAGTCATGCTCGTTAAGTAATTATTCATAATAAGTCCAAGTTACAATGAAAGAAAGATAATGCGCATATTATGATCTTAATCTCTTATGAAAAACTAATGATCTCTTACAGCATGGCTTAGATCTCTTACGACCATGAGTAGATCTCTCAAGTTATATTTAGTGGTCACCATTTATTACGTTTATCATTTTTGTCACGACCCAAAATCCCAACCCGGTCGTGATGGCGCCTCTCATGAAGACAAGTCCAGCCAATCCAAACTAGACCTCGTTTTAAATAGTTAGCAATACGAAAATAATATAAGTAAAGTTTGATAACAGAAATTAGCGGAAAAGTAGCGAACCAACCCGGCTACAGCCCTCAAATCGGGGTGTCACAAAGTCATGAGCAACTAATGAAAATCCTAATAATAAGATTACTATTACAATATGTTTGGCACAATTGTTTGAAGGTAGTGGAAACAACAAGATAAAAGAGATACGGGGCTGCGGACGCCAACAACTACCTCGTAGTCTCTGAATCGCCGCCCTGACAGTAATAATCAATGTCTCGGAGCGGAACCGATAAAGCCTGAATCTGCACACAGGGTGCAGGGAGTAATGTAAGTACTTTCAACTCAGTGAGTAATAATTATAAATAACAATTGAAGGTAAGAAAACACATAAGGCATAAAGCAATCCGTAATGAACAGTAAAACATATAAATGTCTCAAATAAATAACATGAAGTAAAGGAAAACAACAATATCAGCAAAACAGAATACATACATAGCATGACTCTCGTGGCGGCGTGCCACCCGATCCCATGGGTACCCTGCGCTCACTGTGGGGGGTGCAGGCTCCGGGAGGGGCTTCTTACGGCCCAAGCGCAATATCTGCTGACGGCGTGTCACCCGATCCCTCTATATCATATTCCGTGGCGGCGTGCCACCCGATCCATTCATATCAAATCCCATGGCGGCGTGCCACCCGATCCATTTATATCATTTAAAATGTCATTTAAATCTCAGAATTGAGTAAAAATGGCTGTTTTCTAAAAACAGTGGAAAACAACATGAATGAATTCAAGTAATGAATTAAACAGTGAGGAAACAGTGATAACTACCCCTAAAGGGTTCAAATAATCGGCACGAAGCCCAAATATGGCAATCAGCCCAAATCATGATGATATCAAATCGGTTCCAATCAAATATGTAGTAAAAATCATCAATCGGGACGGACCAAGTCACAATCCCTAGTAGTAAACGACCTCACGCTCATCATCGAGCGCGTGCCTCACCTTAATATAGCACTACGATGTGCAATTCGGGGTTTCAAACCCTCAGAACATCATTTACAATCACTACTCACCTCAAACGGGCTAAATCTTTAGCCCGCGACGCCTTTGCCCTTTGAATTGGCCTCCACGTGCGTCGAATCTACCCAAATTCAGAATAATTATGTCACAATATTTTGAGGGAACAAAGCCCAAGCGAAAACAGTCAAAAATACTAAGAAATCCCGAAATTAGCAAAACCCGAGCCCCAGGCCCACTTCTCAAAATTCAGTAATTTCCATCCCAACGAGTTCCTTATCTCCTCACGAGTTCAACCATACAAAATTTATCGAATTCCGACATCGGATCGACCTTCAAATCTTAAATCTAAACTTAGGGTTTTCCACAATTTTTCCTAACTTAAATCATCAATTAATTGCTAAAAACAGTGATAAACTGAGGTAATTCCTCAAAAATTGAGTTAGGAACACTTACCCCGATATTTTCCTTGAAAATCTTCCAAAAATCCCTTCAAGATTAGTTGTAATCCAAGTTCTATAGCTCCAACTATATTCAAGATGGCCAAAATCCCCTCTTTTAAGAATTTGTCCAAGAAAATCTCCTTTGGATATAGTTTTGAGGTTGATTTGCTGTGATTCTATGGAGTTTGGAGGTGTTTCTCTTTGTGGATAATGAAAATGGGTTTTGCATGGCAAATGGGTACTTATTTCTATTCATAAAGAGGTCAAAAATAGGAACAATAAAACTTTCAGGTGTTCAAAATACTGTTCGCATTCTGGTCGCATAATCAGAATGCTGTTCGCATTCTGGTCGCATTTTTGACATTGCAATCTGCTACACTTTGCTGCGTAGCATAATCAAAATGCTGAGTAGCATAATCAAAATGCTGTCCACATTTTGGACAGCATGCGTAGCATTTCTAACATTTATGTAGATTTTTCCTTTCCAACGATGAAATAGTCCGTTTAACCACCCAAAACTCACCCGAGGCCTCCGGAAACTCAACCAAACATGCCAACATATCCCATAACATTATTCAAACTTGTTCCAACCATCGGAACGCCCAAAACAACCTCTCAACACCAAATTCGCGTTGGATTCAAGCCTAAGGATTTCAAAATCTTCAAAATCGCTCTTTTGATCTAAACCCAACCAAACCACGTCCGAATGACCTGAAATTTTGCACACAAGTCGTAAATTACATATCGAAGCTACAGCAACTTTCGGAATTCCATTCCAACCCTCAGATCAAAATCTCGCCTATCAACCGGAAATCGCCAAAATTCTAACTTCGCCAATTCAAGCCTAATTCTACACGGGATCTCCGAAACGAATTCCGATCACACTCCTAAGTTATAAATCACCTCCCGAAACTAATCGAACCATCGGAACTCACATCCGAACCCTCTAACTCATAAGTCAACATCCGGTTGACTTTTCCAACTTAAGCCTTCTTAAAAGAGACTAAGTGTCTCATTTCTTACCAAATTCACTCCGAACACAAACTACTCAACTCGATCACATAAAATACGGATAACGAAGCGTAAATGAAATAGAAATGGGGAAGACGGAGTGGTAACCCACGAGACGACTGGCCGGATCGTCACATTCTCCCCCTCTTAAACAAACGTTCGTCCTCGAACGAGTCAAGAAACATACCTGAGGACATTAAACTTCTAAGTGTATTATTACACACTTGCGGGCAATGCTACGTCACCGTAAATTTAACATGGATCCAACAACGCCTTAATTGAAGATTATTTCTTTTATCCACATTTATAAACTTCAAAGCCAAATTTCTCACAGCCCAATTAATTCGACACAGCATGTTAGTCTCAACTGGCTGTAGCAACTCGTGCTTGCACGCCCATCATTTGTATGCCCATAACAACGTCTCTGGTCATAATAGCTATTCATAATTAATTCCAGCATCATCAATTAACCTCATATTTAACCAAAACCTCGTTTCAAATTTTCACAACACTGCCAGCAATTCGCGAGGCATGAAGACCTCATAATCATTTACTCAAATCTATGAGTCACATTCAACGCCACCTGGGCACTCACCTTGTAGGCTAAAACTCAATAATTACAGCACGAATATGGCTAAATGTGCACAGAAATACATAGAAGAATTATCAAATAAGCCTAACAGGCATGGCTTCCTATCAGTACTATAGTACCAATTTAATTCCACACAGGGGGAATTTAAAACACAAAATTTTCATCGCAAGGATCTCGTCCTTATATAACTCCCACCGCGGCTTATAGCCCGGTTTAAACTTTTCACATCATATTAAAATGCGAGGATCTCGTCCTCAACTCTGAATCACAAGTAATATGCACTCATGCCAACCGAAATCTATCCGTTTCTCCTTAAAAAAAATAATTTTCTTTACTCGAAATCACGGCACATAATGAACTCCCACACCAGTAGGGCATATAATTCATAAAGCTTTAATCAACTATCTCGAAATTACATCGAAACCCACTGTAGTGAGTAACAGGAAGTCACTTTTGGACTCATAGCCCTCAATAGTGTACAAAACAAAATGATAGACTCGGCTAAGGCCATCAAAATCTCCCAACAGGAATAAACACAGTAGTGGAGTGCAAATTCACAAACTCACCATATAAGTCGATTGCCCATAATAACATCCTCCGACACAATAGCTGAAATTTCAGGAATCTGGTGCTCGCAACACACCTCATGACGCATATAAATCCTATTCCAAATCTCGCAATACTGCCACGACGAAAGAGACGTGTAAAAACCTGTAGCCACCTACCGAATCAATAATTCATGGGGTCTCTCATCCTATCAAGAACCATTACCTCATTCTGAACTGAATATCGATATTTCTATTTTACTGTGTCTTATATAAATCTGATTGCACAGATTTCAGCTCTGATAATCTCGTCTCACCCGGTGTAAGCTGCTCATGCAATAAGCCACCTCAAACACCGACTCAGATCTCATGTGGCGCCATCAATGCACCGACAAGCTACAATCTGAACATGACACATAAAGAGAAACGAACTCTGGAAAAGATTTATCCAGCCCGCGTAACGTTCCACAAGCACGCCAAGTGCTAAAATACCACCCTAGGGGGACGGATAGCGCCATACGCTACAAAACACAAGCACGGCTAAGGTGCAATAGATGACCTGCATCTGAGAGTCATCCCGCTCATATAATACCACAAGCTATACGGTGCCACAACTTATGTGCTAATAGTCAAGTCGTCTCAATCCGGAACAAGCACCCATGGTTCACAACCAACGGACTAGAGCGCCTTCCAAGCATGAACTCTCATATTAGTGATAGTACCCGAATCTCCATACTTGGTTTCAACCTCTAACAATCAAGTGACTAATAGGTCACACTTATACAATTTTCCTGTGGGATACGCCCCCACGACCTTCCGCACCATGTAGCAAGGTCTGCACCTCCATACCACCAATAATACTAATTCTGTAAAGCCAACCAAGAGTCCGCAAATCAATACATAAAGCCTCTTACACAGAACACCGTCCCCAGGTGACACTAAAGAGGATGCCAGCTTAGTCTGAACATCTGAATTCTTCCCTACTTATTCGTGCTCATGACATTCTTGTCAACACTGAACCGTAACATTGATCCTCATCTTCCAATTCCCCTGCTATTCACTGCACCTCTCGTGCCGCTATGCGAGAGTAAAAGAATTTCCCATAACCCCTGAACTACTAGTAGAATGAACACTCCATTGGCTAGAACCCCTTTTCACTCAACTCATTTCAGAAGAACCATGGCAACACGCAATTGAATTCCCATAACCATAGAAAATACAAACCTCAAGTTGTGGTCTAAATGTCACGACATGAAATCCCAACCCGGTCGTGATGGTGCCTTTGATGAAGACAAGGCCAGCCAATTCAAACTAAACCTCATTTTAAACAGTTAAACAACGGAAAAATCATATAAGCAAAATTCACTACAGTAGTTTGCGAAAAACATAGCTAACCATCCCGACAACAGCCCGAAACCAGGGTGTCACAAAGTCATGAGCAACTAATGAAATCCTAATAACAAGATTACTAATACAATATCTATGGCACAATTGTTTGAAGAAAGTGGAAATAACAATATAAAGAGATTCGGGGCTGTGGACGCCAACAGCTACCTCGTAGTCTCTAAGTCACCGCTCTGACAATCGTAGTCATTGCCTCAAAGCGGAATCAATAAGCCTGAATCTGCACACATGGTGCAGGGAGTAATGTGAGTACTTCCAACTCAGTGAGTAATAATTATAAATAATGACTGAAAGTAAGAAAACACACAAGGCATAAAACAATCCACAACGAAACAGTAAACATGCAAACATCTCAAGTAAAAATAACATGAAGCAAAGGAAAACATCATGACTAGCCACGTCATGTCTCGTGGCGGCGTGCCACCCGTTCCCATGGGTACCCGCACTCACTGGGGGTGTACAGACTCCGGGAGGGGCCCCTTACGGCCCAAGCATAATATCTCATGGCGGTATGCCACCCGATCCATTCACATCAAATCCTGTGGCGGCGTGCCACCCGATCCCACTTACATCATTTAAAATGTCATTTAAATCTCAGGCCCTTGGCCTCATATCACTCAGTAAAACCTCACATTTGACCCTCGGCCGCATTCAGTCAGAAAAATCATCTCCTGCCCCTCGGGCATAATAAAACAGTAGTCCTCAGCCCAATATATATCATTTAAAAATACTATGTAAACCTCAAAAACTTAGTAAAAGTGGCTGAGTGGTAAAACAGTGTAAATCAATACAACTGAGTTCAAGTAATACATCAACACAGTGAGGAAACAGTGATAAATACTCCTGAAGGGTTCACCTAACCGACACGAAGCCCAAATATGGCAATTAGCCCAATTCATGACGATATCAAATAAGTTTCTATAAAATATATAATAAAAATCATCAATCGGGACGGACCAAGTGACAATCCCTGTAGTAAACGACCCCATGCTCATCATCGAGCGTGTGCCTCACTTCAATATGGCACTACGATGTGCAATCCGGGGTTTCAAACCCTCAGAACATCATTTACAATCATTACTCACCTTGAACCGGCTAAATTTCTAGCCTACGACGCCTTTGCCCTTCGAATTAGCCTCCACGTGCATCGAATCTATCCAAATTCAGAACAATTACGTCACAATATGTTGAGAGAACACAGCCCAAGCGAAAACAACCGAAAATACCAAAAAATCCCGAAATTAGGAAAACCCGTGCCCCGGGCCCACTTCTCGAAGTTCAAAAATTTTCACATCAACGGGTTCCTTATCTCCCAACGAGTTCACCTATACAAAAATTATCAAATTCCGACATCGGATTGGCTTTCAAATCTTAATTTTTGTTCTTGGAAGATTTGGAAAAAAATCTGATTTTTCTTTCATAGATTCATGGATTTATGATGTAAATGAACATGGAATCATGATCTATGAAGGATTTATGATAAAGAACACTTACCTCCTTCAAATTTGTGGAAAACCTTCTAAAAATCGCCCAAACCGAGCTCCCCCAACTCTATTTTGTCAAAATGGCCAAAACCCCCGTTTTTATAGTACTTTTTTGCCTCGGGCGCCACAGGTGGCACCGGGC
>MCJB01053029.1:17849-28809 GCA_002018475.1 Nicotiana obtusifolia
CAAAATGCGTTGAATTGTCCTACGGACTTCCAATTTCAAATCCGGACACACGCCTAAGTTCGAAATCAGCATACGAAGCTATAGCAACTCTCAGAATTCCATTCCGACCCTCGGATCAAATTCTCGCCTAACAACCGGAAATCGCCAAAATACTAACTCCACCAATTCAAGCCTAATTTTACACCGGACTCCAAAACCAATTCCGATCACACTCCTAAGTGATAAATCATCTCCCGAAGCTAACCGAACCATCGGAACTCACATCCGAGCCCTCTAACTCATAAGTCAATATCCGGTTGACTTTTCCAACTTAAACCTTTTTAAAAGAGACTAAGTATCTCATTTCTTACCAAACTCACTCCTAACGCAAACTACTCAACTTGATCACATAAAATATGGATAACGAAGCATAATGAGACGGAAAATGGAGAAAACGGAGCGGTAACTCACGAGACGACTAGCCAAACATACATGGACATCTATAGTCCGACTGCCTTTCCTTCGCTAGAATTAAATGCTGAACCTCTAAATCATACACTGAGAAATCCTCCTTTCGAGTCATTCACTGCCGCGTTCCATATATAAGCACTATACCATTTCACCAACATTGTATGACAACAATGCATAGACATCGTAGCAATTCGTGCATGATCTCTAAACCATAGAAGATACAGATATTAAGTTGGAACATAAGAACATCCTTCCACAAGACAGCAATAATAGCCTGCCCGAACATGCATCTGGCACCACGTCTGTTGTACCACTACAACTCTTCGACGCCCAATTGGTAACAAGTGCTTTGCGCCGCATAAGATTGAGTAGGAAGGAAATAAAGGCATAAGCCTCAATAGAATCAAATCGCACGATAAGGATATCAAGAATATGAAGTTTTTCTTAAAAGGTTCTGCAGCCTCTCGAAGATAAGTACAGACGTCTCCGTACCGATCCACAAGACTCTACTAAACCCGCTCATGACTCGTGAGACCTATGTAACCTAGGCTCTAATACCAAGCTGTCACGACCCGAAATCCCAACCCGGTCGTGACGGCGCCTTTCATGAAGACAAGGCCAGCCAATTCAAACTAAACCTCATTGTAAACAGTTAAACAACGCAAAAATCATATAAGCAAAATTCACTACAGTATTTTGCTGAAAACATAGCTAACCATCCCGACAACAGCCCGAAACCGGGGTGTCACAAAGTCATGAGCAACTAATGAAATCCTAATAACAAGATTACTAATACAATATCTCTGGCACAATTGTTTGAAGAAAGTGGAAATAACAATATAAAGAGATACGGGGTTGCGGACGCCAACAGCTACCTCGTAGTCTCTGATTCACCGCTCTGACAATCGTAGTCAATGCCTCAGAGCGAATCAATAAGCCTGAATCTGCATACATGGTGCAGGGAGTAATGTGAGTACTTCCAACTCAGTGAGTAATAATTATAAATAATGACTGAAAGTAAGAAAACACACAAGGCATAAAACAATCCACAACGAAACAGTAAACATGCAAACATCTCAAATAAAAATAACATGAAGCAAAGGAAAATAGCATGACTAACCACGTCATGTCTCGTGGCGGCGTGCCACCTGTTACCATGGGTACCCGTGCTCACTGGGGGTGTACAAACTCTGGGAGGGGCCCCTTACGGCCCAAGCGCAATATCTCGTGGCGGCGTGCCACCCGATCCATTCACATCAAATCCCGTGGCAGCGTGCCACCCGATCCCATTTACATCATTTAAAATGTCATTTAAATCTCAGGCCCTCGGCCTCATATCACTCAGTAAAACCTCACATTTGGCCCTCGGCCGCACTCAGTCAGAAAAATCATCTCCTGCCCCTCGGGCATAGTAAAACAGTAGTCCTCAGCCCAATATATATCATTCAAAAATACTATGTAAACCTCAAAAACTGAGTAAAAGTGGCTGAGTGGTAAAACAGTGTAAATCAATACGACTGAGTTCAAGTAATACATCAACACAGTGAGGAAATAGTGATAAATACCCCTGAAGGGTTCACATAACCGGCACGAAGCCCAAATATGGCAATCAGCCCAATTCATGACGATATCAAATAAGTTTCAATAAAATATATATTAAAAATCATCAATCGGGACGGACCAAGTCACAATCCCTGTAGTAAACGACCCCACGCTCATCATCGAGCGCGTGCCTCACTTCAATATGACACTACGATGTGCAATCCGGGGTTTCAAACCCTCAGAACATCATTTACAATCACTACTCATCTCGAACCGGCTAAATTTCTAGCCTACGATGCCTTTGCCCTTCGAATTGGCCTCCACGTGCGTCGAATCTGTCCAAATTCAAAACAATTACGTCATAATATGTTGAGGGAACAAAGCCCAAGCGAAAACAACTGAAAATACCAAGAAATCCTGAAATTAGCAAAACCCGCGCCCCGGGCCCACTTCTCGAAGTTCAAAAATTTTCACATCAACGGGTTCCTTATCTCCCAACGAGTTCACCTATACAAAAATTATCAAATTCCGACATCGGATTGGCTTTCAAATCTTAATTTTCGTTCTTGGAAGAATTGGAAAAAAAATCTGATTTTTCTTCCATAGGTTCATGGATTTATGATGTAAATGAGCATGGAATCATGATCTATGAAGGATTTATGATAAAGAACACTTACCTCCTTCAAATTTGTCGAAAACCTTCTAAAAATCGCCCAAACCGAGCTCCCCCAACTCTATTTTGTCAAAATGGCCAAAACCCCCGTTTTATAGTACTTTTTTGCCTCGGGCGCCACAGGTGGCACCGGGCGCTGCCTGTGGCGCTGGTTCCAGCAGCCACAGATTCCCTGACACAAAAATAGGCATAACTTTCTCATACGATATCCGAATTGGTTGATTCTTTTTGCTATGACTCCGAAATTTCGATACGGATCTAATGCTTCAATTAAAACTGAATTTTGGAGTCCATTTGCATAATATGATACCACTTATTCTTGAAGAGACGATATTGACACATTCTTGAAATGCCCAAGTTAAACTCCATCAACCATCCAAACTCCATTCGAGGCCCTCGGGACTTACACCAAATATATCAACCAATCTTAAAACATCATATGGACTTAGTCGAGGCCTCAAATCACATCAAATAATGCTAAATACACGAATCATACCCCAATTCAAGCCTAATGAAACTAACAAATTCCAGCTTCTACATTCGATGCCGAAACCTATCAAATCGAGTCCGATTGACCTCAAATTTTGCACACGTCATAAATGACATAACTGGATTCCCCCCCAAAAAGTCAACTTCCAGTCAAACTTTCCAAAAATCTTCTATTTTCCTACTTGCCAAAATGCGTTGAATTGTCCTACGGACTTCCAATTTCAAATCCGGACACACGCCTAAGTCCGAAATCACCATACGAAGCTATAGCAACTCTCAGAATTCCATTCCGACCCTCGGATCAAATTCTCGCTTAACAACCGGAAATCGCCAAAATACTAACTCCACCAATTCAAGCCTAATTTTACACCCGACCTCCAAAACCAATTCTGATCACACTCCTAAGTCATAAATCACCTCCCGAAGCTAACCGAACCATCAGAACTCAAATCCGAGCCCTCTAACTCATAAGTCAACATCCGGTTGACTTTTCCAACTTAAACCTTCTTAAAAGAGACTAAGTATCTCATTTTTTACCAAACTCACTCCTAATGTAAACTACTCAACTTGATCACATAAAATATGGATAACGAAGCATAATGAGACGAAAAATGGAGAAAACGGAGCGGTAACTCACGAAACGATTAGCCGGGTCGTCACACTAAACCATCATGGCTCTTCCGGAGTCCATTCACACAACAAGGCCATTCGAATCAAATATCTCCCAAATCGATCAAGTCATGGTGGCTATCGGGCCTGCCCGCACAACCACATACCGCATGAAAAACTTCACACGCCGAAGGAATTGATCATTGCCACCATCATAATGATTCGACCATTACTAACCGACCCAACTTCTTTCAATTTACTCTTGACCTGACTTAGAAATATTATAGCTCCATTCACAACATAATGAACTCAACTCGTACTCACATCGAGTGACCCGAATCACGAGATCACATCGTCTCAATACTCATGAACCATCTCATACCCTCCTTATGTGCTCAATATTATCTCGCACCACTAGCCCGGCAGACTTCTCTAAGTCTTTCGTTAAGCTTTTCATGAACATCCTGGATCACAAGTCATGGTCACACATCCGACCTCTTACTGGGTAGCAAGTAGTATACCTCGCGGAAGCTTCATCAACATCACGCCACCGCTAACCTGCTCACAGGAGATAATCCACCTGTGGAATCCTTACCGACATCTTCTAACGATGCTGCACTGGGTACAACTACCCCGTAATAAGCAAATTCTCCTGAGCTCATGCTCGCCCACCAACTGTGTAAGTCTGCTTCTTCCCTATCGACATCAACTGAAAGTTCAACAATACTTTACGAACTCAAGTCATATTGCACCCGAAACGATCCAGATCTTCACACCCCTATTCATTTCAAACAAACTCCCTTCTGCCATATTCGATCTCTCTTCATACAACAGCCATCACTCCAAATAAAATACGTAGGCCAAATCACCTTCCATCACGATTCCTAAACCGTTCTACACTTCTCAAGGCACGCGACTATCCTACCACAGAATCCATATGCCAACCTGTCACTTTTATTTCGGTTAAACCATCTCCTTTAAGCAACTTTTCAACCTCTGCTCCTTATACTTGGCCTGCTAGTACTTCAACCACCGCGAAACACTTCTTGCCATGTCGTTCCTCATACTTCGCTGCTCACGTGTTGCATCAAATCGAAATCCATCTCTGTATCACCCGAACCAATAAAATGTTACTGACTCTAAGCCTCTTCGAAGATCATCTTTCTCGAGCCATCCACATTAGAAATACTAATTCGATTTTTTTTTAACCACTGCACTCAGCTATCCCTGGCAAAATGATAGAATCGGCTTTTGGACTATCTCAAAATTACATCGAAACCCACTGTAGTGAGTAACAGAAAGTCACTTTTGGACTCATAGCCCTCAATAGTGTACAAAACAAAATGATAGAATCGGCTAAGGCCATCAAAATCTCCCAACAGGAATAAACACAATAGTGGAGTGCAAATTCACAAACTCACCATATAAGTCGATTGCCCATAATGACATCCTCCGACCACAATAGCTGAAATTTCAGGAATCTGGTGCCCGCAATACACCTCATGACGCATATAAATCCTGTTCAAATCTTGCAATACTGCCACGACGAAAGAGACGTGTAAAAACTCGTCCGGAGTCCATTCACACAACAAGGCCATTCGAATCAAATATCTCCCAAATCGATCAAGTCATGGTGGCTATCAGGCCTGCCCGCACAACCACATACCGCATGGAAAACTTAACGTGCCGAAGGAACTGATCATTGCCACCATCACACTAATTCGACCATTACTAACCGACCCAACTTCTTTCAATTTACTCTTGACCTGACTTAGAAATATAATAGCTCCATTCACAACATAATGAACTCAACTCGTACTCACCTCGAGTGACCCGAATAGATCACATCATCTCAATACTCATGAACCATCTCATACCCTCCTTATGTGCTCAATATTATCTCGCACCACTAGCCCGACAGACTTCTCTAAGTCTTTCGTTAAGCTTTTCATGAACATCCTGGATCACAAGTCATGGTCACACATCCGACCTCTTACTGGGTAGCAAGTAGTATACCTCGCGGAAGCTTCATCAACATCACGCCACCGCTCACCTGCTCACAGGAGATAACCCACCTGTGGAATCCTTACCGACATCTTCTAACGATGCTGCACTGGGTACAACTACCCCGTAAACAGCAAATTCTCCTGAGCTCATGCTCGCCCACCAGCTGTGTAAGTCTGCTTCTTCCCTATCGATATCAACTGAAAGTTCAACAATACTTTACGAACTCAAGTCATATTGCACCTGAAACTATAATCAGATCTTCACACCCCTATTCATTTCAAACAAACTCCCTTCTGCCATATTCGATCTCTCTTCGTACAACAGCCATCACTCCAAATAAAATACGTAGGCCAAATCACCTTTCATCACGATTCCCAAACCGTTCTACACTTCTCAAGGCACGCGGCTATCCTACCACAGAATCCATATGCCAACCTGTCACTCTTATTTCGGTTAAACCATCTCCTTTAAGAAACTTTTCAACCTCTGCTCCTTATACTTGGCCTGCTAGTACTTCAACCACCGCGAAACACTTCCTGCCATGTCGTTCCTCATACTTCGCTGCTCACGTGTTGCATCAAATCGAAATCCATCTTTGTATCACCCGAACCAATAAAATGTTACTGACTCTAAGCCTCTTCGAAGATCATCTTTCTCGAGCCATCCACATCAGAAATACTAATTCGATTTTTTTTAACCACTGCACTCAGCTATCCCTGGCAACTACCCCTCCGGCACCATTTCACAGCACCATGCCCCGAAGGCCAAAAATCCAAGAAGACTGTAACACCGACGAACCATAATGCATTCAAACAAGGATGACGACACCGCATCACATTGAAAATTCCATCATGCTTGAAAATATCAAGTCTTGTTGCTTCATCAACCAAACATGGACATCCCTAGTCCGACTGCCTTTCCTTCGCCGGAGTTAAATGCTGAACCTCTAAATTATACACTGAGAAATCCTCCTTTTGAGTCATTCGCTGCCGCGTTTCATACAGAAGCACTTTACCATTTCACCAACATTGTATGACAACAACGCATAGACATCGTAGCAATTCGTGCACGGTCTCAAAACCATAGAAGATGCAGATACTAAGCTAAAGCATAAGAACATTCTTCCAAAAGGGAACGATAATACCCTGTCCGAACACGCATCTGGCACCACGTTTGTAGTACCACTACAACTCTTCGACGCCCAATTGATAACAAGCGCTTCACGCCGCATAAGATTGAGTAGGAAGGATATAAAGGCATAAGCCTCAATAGAATCAAACCGCACGATAAGGATATCAAGAATATGAAGTTTTTCCTAAAAAGGTTCCGCAGCCTCTCGAAGATAAGTACAGACGTCTCCGTATCGTTCCGCAAGACTCTACTAAACTCGCTCATGACTCGTGAGACCCATGTAACCTAGGCTCTGATACCAACTTGTCACGACCCAAAATCCTAACCCGGTCGTAATGACGCCTCTCGTGAAGACAAGGCCAGCCAATCGAAACTAGACCTCGTTTTAAACAGTTAGCAACACGAAAATAATATAAGTATAGTTTGATAACAGAAATTAGCAGAAAAATATCGAACCAACCCGGTTAGAGCCCTCAAATCGGGGTGTCACAAAATCATTAGCAACTAATGAAAATCCTAATAATAAGATTACTATTACAATATCTTTGGCACAATTGTTTGAAGATAGTGGAAACAACAAGACAAAAGAGATACGGGGCTGCGGACGGCAACAGCTACCTCGTAGTCTCTGAATCGCCACCCTGGCAGTAATAATCAATGCTCGGAGCGGAACCGATAAAGCCCGAATCTGCACATAGGGTGCAGGGAGTAATGTGAGTACTTCCAACTTAGTGAGTAATAATTATAAATAACAACTGAAGGTAAGAAAACACATAAGGCATACAGCAATCCATAATGAACAGTAAAACATATAAATATCTCAAATAAATAACATGAAGTAAAGGAAAACAAGCCAGCACAACATAATACATTACATAGCATGACTCTCGTGGCGGCGTGCCACCCGATCCCATGGGTACCCTACGCTCACTGTGGGGGGTGCAGACTCCGGAAGGGGCTTCTTACGGCCCAAGCGCAATATCTCGTGACGGCGTGTCACCCGATCCCTTTATATCATATTCTGTGGCGGCGTGCCACCCGATCCATTCATATCAAATCCCGTGGCGGCGTGCCACCCGATCCATTTATATCATTTAAAATGTCATTTAAATCTCAGAATTGAGTAAAAATGGCTGTTTTGTAAAAACAGTGGAAAACAACATGAATGAGTTGAAGTAATGAATCAAACAGTGAGGAAACAGTGATAACTACCCCTGAAGGGTTCAAATAATCGGCACGAAGCCCAAATATGGCAATCAGCCCAAATCATGATGATATCAAATCGGTTCCAATCAAATATGTAGTAAAAATCATCAATCGGGACGGACCAAGTCACAATCCCCAGTAGTAAACGACCCCACACTCATCATCGAGCGGGTGCCTCACTTCAATATAGCACTAGGATGTGCAATTCGGGGTTTCAAACCCTCAGAACATCATTTACAATCACTACTCACCTCAAACCGGCTAAATCCTTAGCCCGCGATGCCTTTGCCCTTTGAATTGGCCTCCACGTGCGTCGAATCTATCCAAATTTAGAATAATTATGTCACAATATGTTGAGGGAACAAAGCCCAAGCGAAAAAAGTAAAAAATACTAAGAAATCCCGAAATTAACAAAACCCGAGCCCTGGGACCACTTCTCGAAATTTAGTAATTTCCATCCCAACGAGTTCCTTATCTCCTCACGAGTTCAACCATACAAAATTTATCGAATTCCGACATCGGATCGACCTTCAAATCTTAAATCTAAACTTAGGGTTTTCCACAATTTTTCCCAACTTAAATCATCAATTAATTGCTAAAAACAGTGATAAACTGAGGTAATTCCTCAAAAATTGAGTTAAGAACACTTACCCCGATGTTTTCCTTGAAAATCTTCCAAAAATCCCTTCAAGATTAGTTGCAATCCAAGTTCTATAGCTCCAACTATATTCAAGATGGCCATAATCCCCTCTTTTAAGAATTTGTCTAAGAAAATCTCCTTTGGATATAGTTTTGAGGTTGATTTGCTGTGATTCTATGGTGTTTGGAGGTGTTTCTCTTTATGAATAATGAAAATGGGTTTTGCATGGCAAATGGGCACTTATTACTATTCATAAAGAGGTCAAAAATCGGAACAATAAAACTTTCAAATGTTCAAAATGCTTTTCGCATTCTGGTCGCACAATCAGAATGTTGGTCGCATTCTGGTCGCATTTTTTACATTGCAATCTGCTACACTATGCTGCGTAGCATAATCAAAATGCTGTGTAGCATAATCAAAATGCTGTTCACATTTTGGACAGCATGCGTAGTATTTCTAACATTTGTGCAGATTTTTCCTTTCCAACAATGAAATAGTCCGTTTATCCACCCAAAACACACCCGAGGCCTCCGGAAACTCAACTAAACATGCCAACATATCCCATAACATTATCCAAACTTGTTCCAACCATCGGAACGCCCAAAACAACATCTCAACCCCAAATTCGCGTTGGATTCAAGCCTAAGGATTTCAAAATCTTCAAAATCGCTCTTTTGATCTAAACCCAACCAAACCACGTCTGAATGACCTGAAATTTTGCACACAAGTCGTAAATTACATATCGAAGCGACAACAACTTTCGAAATTCCATTCCGACCCTCGGATCAAAATCTCGCCCATCAACCGGAAATCGCCAAAATTCTAACTTCGCCAATTCAAGCCTAATTCTACACGGGATCTCCAAAACCAATTCCGACCACACTCCTAAGTCATAAATCACCTCCCGAAACTAACCGAACCATTGGAACTCACATCCGAACCCTCTAACTCATAAGTCAACATCCGGTTGACTTTTTCAACTTAAACCTTCTTAAAAGAGACTAAGTATCTCATTTCTTACCAAATTCACTCCGAATGCAAACTACTCAACTCAATCACATAAAACACGGATAACGAAGCGTAAATGTAGTAGAAATGGGGAAGACGGAGTGGTAACCCACGAGACGACTGGCCGGGTCGTCACAGAATTGGTTTTGGAGGTCCGGTGTAGAATTAAGCTTGAATTGGTGGAGTAGTGTTTGGCGATTTTCGGTTGTTAGGCGAGATTTTGATCCGAGGGTCGGAATGGAATTCCGAGAGTTTCTATATCTTCGTATGGTGATTTTGGACTTAGGCGTATGTCCGGATTTGAAATTGGAAGTCCGTAGGACAATTCGACGCATTTTGGCGAATGTTGGAAAATAGAAGATTTTTGGAAAGTTTGATAGAGGAGTTGACTTTTTGATATCGTGGTCGGAATCCAGTTCTGAAAATCTTCATAGGTCCGTTATGTCATTTATGACTTGTGTGCAAAATTTGAGGTCAATCGGACTCGATTTGATAGGTTTCGGCATCGAATGTAGAAGATGGAATTTGTTAGTTTCATTAGGCTTGAATTGGGGTATGATTCGTGTATTTAGCATTTTTTGATGCGATTTGAGGCCTCGACTAAGTCCATATGATGTTTTAAGATTTGTTTATATATTTAGTAGAAGTCCCGAGGGCCTCGAATGGATTTTGGATGGTTGATGGAGTTTAACTTGGGCATTTCAAGAATATGTCGATGTCGTCTCTTCAAGAATAAGTGGTATCATAATATTTAAATGGACTCCAAATTCTGTTTTAGTTGAATCATTAGATCCGTATCGAAATTTTGGAGTCATAGCAAAAAGAATCGTCCAATTCGGACATCGTATGAGAAAGTTATGCCTATTTTTGTGTCAGGGAAAAATCGCCAGCCACCCAGGGCGCCAGCAATTTCTGTGGCTGCTGGAACCAGCGCCGCAGGCAGCGCCCGGCGCCACCTGTGGCGCCCGAGGCAGAAAACACTATAAAAACGTGGGGTTTTGGCCATTTTGACAAAAATAGAGTTGGGGGAGCTCGGTTTGGACGGTTTTTAGAGGGGTTTCCACTAATTTGAAGGAGGTAAGTGTTCTTTATCATAAATCCTTCATAGATCATGATTCCACACTTATTTACATCATGAATCCATTAATCAATGGAAGAAAAATCAGATTTTTTTACCAAATCTTCCAAGAAAGAAAATTTAGGAT